>JASANG010002986.1:0-48355 GCA_030248215.1 Enoplolaimus lenunculus
ACAAAATTTTTCGTGGACTCTCAGGTTAGTGCTTCGAAATTTAGCTCGTTTTCAATTTTAAATTAAAATTTTAACCTACTTTGTAACAAAAGTTATTTTTGGTTTCAAGTAACGCCCCTTGGTTTGACATAGCTCACGAATATTAGTCACGAAAGTTTTGGAAAGCGTACACAGATCAATTGTTTATTGTTTGTTATACTGAATTGTTTGCTTTTACGCTTGTCTTTATACCAAATCTCGGCAATTTTTTGCTCAAATCTGTTGCAAAAGTTAACCCGAAGTGCGTCAAAAAGATAAATTTTGTAAAGTTATGCAAAATTTCACTACCGAAATTTTCGGAACCTACGGCAAAAATTCTTCTACCGCGGAGCCGGAGTTGGAGGTCAATTTTTTGTTTTTACCTGAGCCGGGGTGCAGACCTTCGGTTGCACCGTGGTATCTTATAACTTTGACAGTTCACGTATTACTGGGATACAAATGCTGATGACCATGCGAACCACACATCGTCTTCAATTGGGTGCACAACGCTCCTCGTTGAACTTCATTAGTTGAATCACTCAGTCTGAGTTAGGACTATCAGAACTCAGAATTTTGCATTGATTCAATTCATTCTGACCTAATTGATCAACTCTCCCAGAGTCAACTCAACTCGGAGTGAGAATTAACTCAACTCAGAGTGAGTTAATGTTTACTGACATTAATTCACAAGTAACCAACTCGCTAGCTGAGTTGATTAATCAACTCATTGAAATTTACAGTGTAACGATTATTGTTTCAGAAAAGATATCAAAAGTAACACGAAACCAAGAGGTGGTGGTTCTACAAGTATTTGCCTGTCTAACGCAAATACAAACAACGTTATTGAAAAACAGTTGAGATCGGCAACTCAATGCGGAACGTCGGTAAATTTATATTTCTCAAACTCTTCAGGAACTTTTTGGACGCTGAACTTATGGTAATATAGTAATGCACCAGCAATAATCAAAAACGTAGGCAGCATTGTTTGTAGTAGAATTTTCACAACTGCAATTTTTTAGCGAAAACAATTAATATCAAAAGTGGTTTTGTGGGCTGGTGTACTCCACATACTCCACATGATATTGTGGAAAATGCAATGCAATCTGATATGGACAAGGGTTGACAATAAGAAAACTAGTCACTGCAAAAAATAGGGAATCAAATTGACTCTCTCGGAAACAGGCTTTCCTGACTACACAAACTGAGTCAAATTTGACTCCGCCAGAGTCAACAGTGAACGAAGTTGACTCTGGCGGAGTCAAATTTGACTCAGTTTGTGTAGTCCCGTAGAGCCTATTTCGGAGAGATTCAATTTGACTCACCATTTTTGACAGTGTACATTCCTAACTCAACTGGAGTAACTATATTTCGTCAAAGAAATGCTTGATAATCCAGTGCATAGCGGTAAACTTCAGTTTTCTATTGCAAGTTATAAATACAAGAGAGTCTGTGATCGTGCTAATAATTGATAAACATTTAAAAGAATGAATGTACCTTAACGGTATGTTTATTTGGAAATTGCCCGAATCTTTCAGGATACAACCTGTAGCTCTGTAACTGGGTAAGACAAACAAGCTTGTTACGATAGCCTAACCCGGCGGGCATTTAACTTTGCTGCACACTTTTACATACTTCCTATTTACAACTGCTGGAATACATAAAGCGGGCGCATGTTATGCATCGTTCACAATAAAAAATTTCATTTTGCCACCGAAACAGCATAAGGTAGGGTTAACACGTGTCAACAAATTTCGAAATTGTCATCATGCGTTAACCGTACCATAACGCAAAAATTGCGTCAAGCCTACCGTAACGCCGTCTTACGAAATGCTCTGTGACATGTATTAGGGTAGGGCTGTGACACGAGTTAGGGTAGGTTTAATGCAATTTTTGCGTTAGGATTAGTGTTAACGCATGACAACTTTGAAAATTGACACGTGTTAACCCTACCTTATCGAGTTTCCGGTGGAAAATGGAATTTTTTATTGTGAACGGTGCATTATCGAAGTACACCATATACTAAGAGAAGAGTATATAAAACAAAGGCTGGTACTGATTTATTTGTGATTACAGAACCTTACACAGGCATGAATAAGTTTGACACTTCAATTACTATTACTAAGATGAACCGAAGAATTTATTGAATTATAATCAAAATATGTCAAGTGGATTTAAGGCAGCAATGTAGCATTGGTGGTGAAAACCTAATTTACTAGGTGTTTATGATTTAGCCTTCAATCAACAATCCGAAACAAACAGAAGCCTGTAACGTTGTTTGTACGCCATCGTCTGAAACAACTCAAGCCGATTCCGGCACTCCGACTACAACCACTACTCCAACTAGTACATCATCTGTTACTACTACTACAACTCCAAGCGTAACCACTCCTGCAAGCATGACAACAACCCCAAAAGCAACTTCTTCACCTACAGCTTCACCTGCTGCTTCTCCAACGGGTTCACCTGCAGCTTCACCTGCTGCTTCTCCAACGGCTTCACCTGCAGCTTCACCTGCTGCTTCTCCAACGGGTTCACCTGCAGCTTCACCTGCTGCTTCTCCAACGGCTTCACCTGCAGCTTCACCTGCTGCTTCTCCAACGGCTTCACTTGCAGCTTCACCTGCTGCTTCTCCAACGGCTTCACCTACAGCTTCACCTGCTGTTACTCCTGCGGCTTCACTTGCTAAGGCTTAAATGGCCGCAACAAGGAAGAAGAAACAAAAAGGGTAAAAATGAAAAGGAAAACAAGCAAAAGCAAAACAGTCGAAAAATATAAATAAATAAAAGAAAATTTAATAAAATTTATGCAAAATAGCTGTATATGTGGGTGACTAGGCCAGTTTGGTATATAGTTAGCTTTGGATAACTTGGCGATTTTGGTTTTGTTTAAAGAAAACTGTAGAGTTTGGAAATTTGCGGTATGTTCTTTTTTCGCTTTGGAGTTCGAAATCGCGATCACCTGCTGCTTCTTCAGGCGCGGTTTCACCTGCTGCTTCGTCAGAAGCGGTTTCATCTGCTGCTTCTTCAGACGCGGCTTCACCTGCTGCTTCTTCAGATGTTGCTTCATCTGCTGCTTCTTCAGACGCGGCTTCACCTGCTGCTTCTTCAGATGTTGCTTCATCTGCTGCTTCTTCAGACGCGGCTTCACCGGCTGCTTTAGACGCTGCTTCACCTGTTGCTTCTTCAGGCGCGGTTTCACCTGTTGCTTTTTCAGAAGCGGTTTCACCTGCTGCTTCTTCAGACGCGGCTTCACCTGCTGCTTCTTCAGACGCGGCTTCACCTGCTGCTTCTTCAGACGCGGCTTCACCTCCTGCTTCTTCAGACGCGGCTTCACCTGCTGCTTCTTCAGATGCTGCTTCACCTGCTGCTTCTTCACACGCAGTTTCGCCTGCTGCTTCTTTAGACGCGGTGTCACCTGCTGCTTCTTCAGGCGCGGTTTCACCTGCTGCTTCTTCAGAAGCGGTTTCATCTGCTGCTTCTTCAGACGCGGCTTCACCTGCTGCTTCTTCAGACGCCGCTTCACCTGCTGTTTCTCCAGACGCCGCTTCCACCTGCTGCTTCTTTAGACGCCGCTTCACCTGCTGTTTTTCCAGACGCGGCTTCACCTGCTGCTTCTTCAGAAGCGGCTTCACTTGCTATTTCTCCAGACGCGGCTTCACCTGCTGCTTCTTCAGACGCGGCTTCACCTGCTAGGGCTAAAATGGCCGCAACAAGGAAGAAGAAACAAAAAGGGTAAAAATGAAAAGGTAAACAAGCAAAAGCAAAGCAGACGAAAAATATAAATAAATAAAAGAAAATTTAATAAAATTTATGCAAAATAGCTGTATATGTGGGTGACTAGGCCAGTTTGGTATATAGTTAGTTTTGGATAACTTGGAGATTTTGGTTTTGTTTAAAGAGACTGTAGAGTTTGGAAATTTGCGTTATACTGTTGCGCTAATTAAGCATTTAAAGAGACTGTAGAGTTTGGAAATTTGCGTTATACTGTTGCGCTAATTAAGCATTTTCGTAGTTTATTGCTTTTTTCGCTTTGGAGTTCGAAATCGCGATCACCTGCTGCTTCTTCAGACGCGGCTTCACTCGCTGCTTCTTCAGGCGCAGCTTTACCTGCTGCTTCTTCAGACGCGATTTCACCTGCTGCTTCTTCAGGCGTGGTTTCACCTGCTGCTTCTTCAGACGCGGCTTCACCTGCTGCTTCTTCAGACGCGGCTTCACCTGCTGCTTCTTGAGACGCGGCTTCACCTGCTGCTTCTACAGACGCTGCTTCACCTGCTGCTTCTTCAAGCGCGGTTTCACTTATTGCTTCTTCAGACGCGGTTTCACCTGCTGGTTCTTTAGACGCGGTTTCAGCTGCTGCTTCTTTAGACGCGGTTTCACCTCCTGCTTCTTCAGACACCGCTTCACCTGCTGTTTCTCCAGACGCGGCTTCACCTGCTGCTTTTTCAGACGCGGCTTCACCTGCTGCTTTTTCAGACGCGGCTTCACCTGCTGCTTTTTCAGACGCGGCTTCACCTGCTGCTTTTTCAGACGCGGCTTCACCTGCTGCTTCTTCGGACGCGGGTTCACCTGCTGCTTCAGCAGCGGCTTCATCTACTTCTGCTTCAGCTACGTATTAAACTGTTGTTACTTTAACTGACTCTTTGGTAGCATCTATCCCTTAAGCTACGTATGCGGCAACTGCTACTTAACCCACAGTTTAAACTACGGTAGAAATTTTCAATATATTTGCCGTAAGCTAAAAATTTTCTGAAGCATTAAACTTTGTCACATTTTAATTTTTGGTTCAGCAATTATGTTTTTTCCGCGTGGACAGAAGGCACAGAGTACAAACTGTGTATACGAAGTGTTTATTAGTTCCACTGTCAGCTCGAAATTAGGTTTTAGTTATAATTATAAAAGTTCCGGCAGAATGGATTATGTCAAACGTTGCAATCACTGCCTACAAAATTTTGAACAAACCATTCTGTAAAAACACTCTACTTAAAATACTATAGTTATATTTTATTAACTTTTTTAAGGATAAGTGTACTAAATATTTGAGTAAATCTTTGCTTAAATAATGTAAATAAGTAAAACCACTGCTGTCATTTCCTGATTAAGTAAATATAAAGCTAAAAATTTTGTGTTTGCTTAAAATTAAGTAAAACTTTGTCATGTACCATGGTAAGTAAAACCGACACTTTCGGCAACAGTTTTACTTAATTTTAAGTATATTTTTAAGCACAATATTGAATATTACTCAAGTTCAATGTTACTATAAAATATGATTGTTTGTACAAAATTAAAAATAATTTTTTGAACATACATTATTTCATACATACGAATTAAGAGCAGTCATCAACTTTAATACCATTATCATTGATTTGAAGCTAGCAAAGCGATGTTTCAATAATTTGTTAAAGCAAAAAGCTATTTTGTGCTAGCAAATTAAGTAACAAAACGGCAACATGAGGCAAATCCGGACCGTAACTGAATTTTAGTTGGCATCTTTGATAAATGCAATAAATGCCAACATTTCGTGCGAAACATTTTGCTTATGACTGACTTTTTAACTGCGGTACACTAAGAAACTGAATTCACGGTGCACTCTATATTGAACTGGCACTGACTCAATTTTAAACTCTCAGTCGAAGAACTGGGGCAAAAAATTTGCGCACGTCATTGAAACCAAAAAATTTAACTAATTATTACTGTGCAGTATGAAAATTCGAAAATTTCAATTGTAACACGTGTTATAATTTACTTTGTAACTGATTCAAGCTGAAAATAGGCATATAAGAATTGTAGGATTGACCAAGTCAGTAACAAATATTTGAAATATATTGTGGATATTAGTGCATGCTTTTATACTTTCGAAATTACACAATATGTAGTGCAATTACTGCATTACGTATGTCAAAAATTGCATATCTGAAACATGGTTCAGCTTGATGTATAATAAACATACAGATATAAATGTGAAAACGGGCGGCACGGTTTTATGTGGGACTAGAAAAAAGTAAGCTTAAGCATTTGGCTATTTTTGTTGCTTGGCTTAGGCTTAGGCTTAGGCTTAGCAATATGTTTATTCTTACGCTTAGAATTAGGGTTAGGCTTATGCTTAGGCTTAGCAATATGTTTATTCTTACGCTTAGAATTAGGGTTAGGCTTATGCTTAGGCTTAGGCTTAGGCTAAGGCTTAGGCTTAGCAATATGCTCATTCTCACGCTTAGAACTAGGCTTAGGCTTAGGCTTAGCAATATGCTCGTTCTTACGCTTAGAATTAGGCTTAGCTTAGGCTTAGGCTTAGCATAATGCTCATTCTCACGCTTAGAATTAGGCTTAGGCTTAGGCTTAGCAATATGCTCATTCTTACGATTAGAATGGGGCTTAGGCTTAGGCTTAGCAATATGCTCATTCTTACGCTTCGAATTAGGCCTAGGCTTATGCTTAGGCTTAACAATATGCTCATTTTACGCTTAGAATTAGGCTTAGGCTTAGGCTTAGGCCTAGGCTTAGCAATATGCTCATTGTTACGCTTAGGATTAGGCTTAGGCTTAGGCTTTGGCTTAGCAATATGCTCATTCTTACGCTTAGAATTAGGCTTAGGCTAAAGGCTTAGGCTTAGGCTTAGCATAATGCTCGTTCTTACGCTTAGAATTAGGCTTAGGCTTAGCAATATGCTCATTCTTACGCTTAGAATTAGGCTTGCTTAGGCTTAGGCTTAGGCTAGCAATATGCTCATTATTACGCTTAGAATTAGGCTTAGGCTTATGTTTAGGCTTAGGCTTAGCAATATGCTCATTCTTACGCTTAGAATTGTAACATACGGTGAAATAGGAAAATTAGGTGTTTGGGAACAAAATTTATTTTCAAGTATTTGTCTAAATTTGTTCTAGTTTAAACCTATTTTCGGATCAGGGAAAACCCCTCAATCCTTAATTTTAACCTATATGCTGTTTGCGCATTCTTTCAATCGACTTATGTTTTGTCTGCATAGTTATTTGCAAAACAGTTTTGCTTTAGTGCTGGCATTATAAAAATGTAAAATGTCATTAGTTTTTCAGCATTTTTTCCTATATATAAAAACAGCGTGCAATTGATTTTGACTACTCAGTTATGATTTTTCTTCGGCAATAAATTGGTGCTTTAGAAGACTCCATTTCATTGCGTTTTATTAGTTAGTTTTGTGCTTGGCTACTGCCGGCGCTAACACTCAGCCTAGGTATACGCCAGCTTAGAGCGGCGTTGAACATTAATTACACCAGCCATCGGCGGCGTTGACTTCAATTTACGCCAGCTAAACAGCGGCGTCTTGCTAAACTTACGCCTGCAACTTTGCGGCGTGCTAACTGCTATTGGTAGACGTACGCATCCGAGACTAGGCCTTGCTGGCACCTTACGTGCGGCGATTTGGCAGCTTTATTGCCAGCAGAGTAAACTGCGGCGACCCTTGCAATACCACGTTACAGAATTAGGCTTAGGCTTATACTTAGGCTTAGGAATATGCTCATTATACTGTTCCGCCCCTGTTCTTTACATGGGCTTGTTTTTTGCTGTTCTGCTATAAAAATATAAACAAGTACACATGCATACAAAACGGCATCAGTGTACCAAGAGTCAGTGGTAGTAAAGAATGCAGTTGACTCGAAAGCGTGTCACTGCCAAAGCGTGTGGAGTTTGTATTTTATACCCGCTGTAATCAGCTTGATTTATTTACAAACACCGCTTAGGGCGTTATGGAACAGCTGGATCGGTTTCGACTTGACTCTCACCTGCAAGATGCCAAAGTTGAGTTGTCTAAATTTGTCAAAATTGCATCCGGCCAATTTGCAGTTGGCGCTGTGGCAACAGTGGATATTTGTCCTGAAACCCCCATTTTCCTACTACTGGCGCAGTACAGCTATCACCGTACAGTAGTATTGCAAAATGCGACCCATATATGGATGAAGGCCGGAAACAGTGGCACATATAAGCGTATTTGTAAACCTAACTCTAAGTCTCAGCGTATAACAATAGGCCTAAGCCAATGAAAAAAACCAGTCAAAAGTTTAAGTTTATTCTGTTATAATCATGCGCGAAAACTGTCTGACCATCAACAGTGCTCGCTGCTCGCAGATACGCAGTTTGCTTTCAAAACCATTTATATTGTTTTCCTATACACTGCCAATGAAGTTGACAATAATTGTACATTTTAATTCTAAATTTACTTGAATATATCTACGAATTACTTATACCCATAGATATTCAACAAGACAAGGACGTTCGGATGAAAAAATAGCCAATGTCCACCACTATTTGCAATCAGTGATATATAATTGTAAAATGAAAGATTCCTTCCATGTACACGGTTAAAAATTTCACAGAAGCTGTCTCGTGTTTGCGTACCAAAATATCAGACGACCGGTGATAATAAGCCACACTGCAAAAAAATGGTGAGTCAAATTGACTCGCTCCGAAATAGACACTACGGGACTACACAAACTGAGTCAAATTCGACGTCCGCCAGATTCAAACGTGCGACTCAGTGAGGCGAATTTGACTCTAGCACAATCGAATTTGACTCAGTTTGTGTAGTTCCGTAGAGCCTATATCGGACAGAGTCAATTTGACTCAACATTTTTTGCAGTGTACTTTTTTATCCTAAAATGCTGAGCACAAATCATTTACTCTAAATCTGGTTACTGGAGTAACCTGAATAAGACAGGGTAATAAGCGGGGAACAGACCCGAGTATAGAAGAATAGCTTAGACTGTTCAAATATACAGCGAACACTCAGACAACCAGCATAAACTTTCCGCAAAAACAATTAACGTTACATGTAAATGAGCAAAAATGCTTCGGAGTAAAGTCAGTTCTGCATAAAATATAAAATATGAAAAAGACGGGTGTTTGGTGTAACTTGTTGATTAAACATAAGATAACAGTCCGTAACCGAATGACACAGAGGATACGCACTGGAGAGGCAAAACAAATATCAGTGCTCCATATTCGGGTCGCAGTAATTTTAAAGTCATCAGTTTTGTTTCAGTAAGCCCAGGACCCCAGGCCCGTAGCCAGCTCTTCTTGCTGGGGGTGGCTAAAATGTTTTCAGGATGGGCATACAAGGGATTTCGTTGACTTACAAGAGCGGTTGAATATTCTAGGGGGGGGGCAAAATTTTCCAGCGGCGCTAGGCTCTCTGACCTCCCATTGGCTACGGGCCTACCAGAACCTTAAACAATATCTGTAAAGCGAATTATACATAAATTTACTATTTATTACTAACAGCAGGGCATAACACAGTGGTAATAGAGCGACTTTGTAATGTTAACACAAAATCAGCGGCTGAATTTCCAACGACACCTAACGTTACTGTGACTGTTGAGTTTGACCTAAAATATATACCGGGTTAATGAATCTGGCCAATGTTACTTTAAGTGGCGTAACAGTAGATTAACCGTGTACCTAAGCCTAAGCCTTAGCCTAAAGAAAGTTTAAGAACTTCAAAAATCAGAAACATTCGTTCAAACTGGTACCTAAAGTATGTTTTTGAACAAATTTTGATCTCACGTACATACAAAGGCTCTATCCACATGACCTTTTTTGAATTTTTTGACCTTTTACAAGCATTTTCCGCTAACAATACATGTTTTTGTTTAAATATCTACAATGATTTCTGTTAAAACATGTACGTAATCTGTTATTAAGAGTGTAACTCGATATGCGTTTTCAGTAAAACTCGGTGTCAGTTTCCGTTTCCGTTATAAAAATACCAGAATTTCAGCTTTTTTTTCATTATAAATTTATTGCAATTGTTCGATATAAAATAAAAATTACACAAAATTCATGCAAAAATTGTAAAAATTTCTGTGACTCAATCATTTTTTCATCAAAATTTTACATGCCCGGTGAATATGATTTGCATGCGTCAATTGTGTTGGCAGAAGAATTAAAACATCCTAGAAACTTTTTTCTATATAGTTTAGTATCTGTTTTCCGTTTCTTACGTTATTTTAATCACTATCCGTTTCTGTTTCCGGTTTCTTTATTTTCGCATTCTGTTTACGTATACAATATTATTAATATTAAATTGTTAGTTCAGTTGGCCAATGTAAAGAACTGGGGCGGAAAAGTATTCTAAACATATTCCTAAGCCTAAGCCTATCCCTAAGCCTAAACGTTAACCTAACCGTAAGAATGAGTATATTCCTAAACCTAAGCCTAAGTTTAAGCCTAAGCCTAATCCTAAGCGTAACAATGAGCATATTGCTAAGCCTAAGCCTAAGCCTAAGTCTAAGCCAGGCAACAAAAATAGCCAAAAGCTTAAGCTTTACTCTTTTCTAGTCCCACAGAAAAACGCTGCGTCCCTGATCTTTTTACATGGGCCGTTCAGCTTTACCCTAAGTCCTTACAGCATTGCAGTATGATCCACATTCATGCAGTGTCGTACAACAGCAAAAATGTTAGCAATTATCCGCAAGTGATTGTATAAAATAGACATTTCTAACCTGTTCAGCACCACTACAACCACAACATTGTCCGGTCTGATAAACGACGAAACGAGCAGTTGATCATCGTTGATTGCAATCCGAGTCACTTTTGAGCTGATTCGATACGAATCCGGCAAAATAAATTTACTAAAACATAAATAATATAAAAATAAAAACAATAATAAACTATCAAAACAACCTAAAATTGAAATAAATAAAAACAAAACAAGATAAATTATTTCTTTAGTAAACTCGAAATAACCTTTAGGGCCAATATGGTCCATGTTACTTTAAGGGGCGTCCAGGTTTCTGTTGGGTCTATAAAAGAGTAAGTTTACATTCTAGATTACATTTTTTGTTTAGGCTCAGGCTTAGGCTTAGGCATAGGCTTAGGGTTAGGCTTAGGCTTAGTCTTAGGTTTTAGCTTAGGAGCACATTTTTGCAACGCTAAACTTAGGCTTAGGCTTAGGAATGCGCTTAATCTGCTGTTTTTCGCCCCTAAAAGTAACATTGGCCTAAAATATTTTGCTACAGTTTTGGGATCTGTTACCAACATTGCGCTAAATTAATATACAGACACCTCATAAGCTTCGCAGCGGCTGATTGTTATAAACCAGCAGTTTTTCAAATTATGCTGCTTCTAAAAGCACGTATAGACCTATCGCATAAAACTGTTATCTCGTTTGCAGTCACTCAAATCTAAAATAATAATTTCAAGCAGAGAACATATCACCAATCAGATACAATTTCTTTAATTCCATACAAATTAAACTGGTTTCATTGAATATTTTTACGGCTTTAAACTTTTAATACCTAAAATGCCCAAGTGCATAGAACATCGGTTGCTTATAAAATTCATCGGCTGAAGTATTGACCAAAATTGCAGCGTCTACAAAATTTCCAACCCAATTTGGACCACCTTCAGTACTCAACGCAATGTTCCAATCAACCCAGCCTGACGCCCAGTGGTTTAAATTCTAAAAATAAATTTAGAAAAATCAATTCTTAAATCAGGTGGTACAGTGTAAATTCCAGTGAATTGATTTTAACTCAGAATGAGTTGAAACCACTCAAATATATTTGAGCTCTGAATTACGTGTTTCAGAACTCAGAATTTTGCATTGATTGAACTCTTTCTGAGTTAATTTATAATCAGCTCATTTGGAATTGAATCAGCTCAGAGTGAGTAATTAATATTTACTGTAATTCACTCGGAAATAACCGGAAGTAACTAAATTCTCTCTCTGAGTTGATTAATCAACTCATTGGAATTTACAGTGTAAGTCAAACACCGGCTGCTTTAATACAAATACTTGATTGAAACGATATTTATTTTAGAAATAGACAGGGTACTTATTTGCTTTCTCAACAAAAAGAATCCCCCGCATATAACAATTAAATGAATAAAACAGGCTGAGGCTTAGGCTTAAACGTAACTTTAGCCTTGGTGTAAGGCCAGGTTTAGAGTTTACGTTCTGAAAAATACATCGTATAATGTGTGACAAACTGATTTCTATCAAATTAACATTAGTGCAGGGAAAGTACCACAAACACCATGACGAGAAATGGTTAATATCAAAAAGGCGTTTTAAACCGCAATCTGCATCAATTTTACACTTCGTATGCTTGAATACGTTAATCAAATTCATCTTCACTGTAAATTCCAATGAATTAATTAAATTAATTCAGACGGAAAGTTAGTTTTTTCTAAATTAATAACAGTAAGCTTTAACTCACTCTGAATTGAGTTGATTCTCACGCTGAGTTGAGTTGGTTCCGGTGGATTTATTAATTAAATCTGAATGTGTTGGATGAACTCAGAATTATGAGTTCTGATAGTCCTAACTCTGAGACTGAGTCATTTAACTCATTCTGTTTTAAAATCAACTCGCTGAAATTTACAGTGTTTAAGTAATCCTAAGTCGTCTAAGTTTGTACACTGGGGAAAGTGTTAGCGAATGCATCAAAATATGTGTTCCTAGAATTTCAGTGAACTTCAAGTTCAATCTCGCTTGAAAATGGTATTTTGAAGCCAAATCCATATGGAACAATTCGGTGGATGGAACGAGCGAACTTGTTTTGACAACGGAAATTTTTATGCCAAATTTTCGCAATTTTTGCCCCGATTTCAGTGTAATTTAATTTTTTTACAAGTTGGTAACTTTTGCGGTTTGCAAAACAAATTCCGAAATTCAGGTTACGGACTGTTATCTATTTTTAACCCACGCTCCGCCGCCATTCGTTACTGATATATATCCGGTACTGCAATTATAAGTTGAATTAAACGTTCATTTGTCTTGTGTCAATAGCTTGAGCGATCATGCAAGGTCATTCTTAGGAATGTACTTCTTTAAAGTTTCGAACTCAAACTATTTGGTCCTGGAGTCATTTATGTGCTACAATTAGGGATATATAATTGACATTTATGCACTCTAATTAGGGTTTAGGTACTCTATCCGCTAATGGACTCTTGTTAGGGATACGGACTCCTATCGATTCGGACTCAAAATCGGGACAGGGGCTATAAACAGTCAGTTTAAGCTTAAGACTAATTTTTTGCTTAGGCTTAGGCTTAGGCTTAGGCTTAGGCTTAGGAATATGCTTATACTACTGTTCCGGCCCTGTTCTATACATGGGCCAAATATTACTTTCAAAACTACAAAGACACAGCGGGACAGTTGACAACGTTAGGTGACCAAAACCAGTTAAATACTCCATTAATACTTCAATGATATCAGCGGCGTACGCATCGGCACGTCCCCAATCGCCTAACACTGGCCCTTTAATTTCAAACGGTTGAGCTCCCGTGCAGGCTTCTGATGCAAGCAGAAACTTAGACGGGTGTTGACTATGAACGTAATCTGCAAGAAAATTTGGTTTGAAACTTTATTGATGAAAAATATTACAAGTTGTTTGTGTGCGTTGGAAAAGTTTGCATTTTAGTTTTTTTTTTTGGTTAATTTTTACAAGCTTAAAAGCAAAATAGCGTTGAATATTTATTAATAACAAATCGAAGTGCTAAATCAAAACTGTTCTCTGCTTCAAACAACTAGCTATGTCATTAGAATTATCACTGTTCTTAAAAGAAATGTCCTCACTTGAGGACAGCGCGCAGCTAAATCCTTGACTTTTCACGTACTGTGCGTTATAAGTTTGTAAATGTAATGTCCTCATTTGGGGACATTGTGCATGAAAGGGTTAAACAATTGAATTTAGTTTTGAAAACTTTGTCTGACCATTAAAGACTTAATTTATGGCGTTCATTCTTCCTTGATTCGGCCCATGTAATGATAACGGGCGGAATGTTTTTCTATGTGACAAGAAAAGAGTAAGCTTTAGCTTTAGACTAATTTTTTATGTTTGGCTTAACCATAGGCTTAGGCTTAGGCCTAGGAATATGCTCATTCTTACGCTCAGGTTTAGGCTTAGACTTAGGAATATGCCTATAATACTGTTCCACCCCTGTTCTTTACATTGGCATTTGATTCAAAGATTTTTTACAAACAAAACCTTGCCCCCATCACCCACCAGGGTTTACAGGCCTGTCTTTAGATGAAAAAATGCTGAAACGTACCTAAAGTTGACGCAGGACTGTAATGATTAGCGTACCAATGCTCTGCAATGCCTGCAACGTATTTTTCAGCTTCTGGATCAGATAAAATCTGCAAAAAAACTTCCAAAACAACTACTAAACTTGTACCTATTTGATATCTCAAACGCATTCTTAATACAAGAACCCAGGGTGTAACCGGATATTCGTTTCCGTATAAATCGGTGTCCATTTCCGTTTCCGTTGTAGAAATACGGAAAATTCTACTCCACAGTTTTTCATTACAGATGTGCTGCAAATGAAATAAAAATTACGAAATTCATTCAAATCTTAAAAAGTTTGGTGCGTCCGCTATTTTTCAATCAAAATTTAACAAAGCCAAGTGAATATTATGGATGATCCACGTTAAAATGCGCACACTTTTGCAAAAAATGTCCGTCATTTTGGGATGCCCACGTTGTCTCCACACGTAATGTGTGTTTATAAAATGTGTGTGCGTAATGTGCCTACTCTAAAGTAAGCCGTTACGAATGTCCTGATATCTCGCAGACAGCATGTATTTGTCCACAGTCCATTTCGACAGAGTATGGACAATTTACACTGGCTAAGTACACCTTTAATACTGTCGCTTGCCTCTGCTTGAGTGTGTACTTTGATGGCGTTCCGACAGGAGTATGCGGAACATATTTTTACATCTGCGTGTTCATTTTAACGCGGATGACTCATTAGCATGTCTCAATTGTATTGGCAGAAAAATAAAACATTTTTGAAACTTTTATACTTCAATATTCGTTTTCTGTTTGTATTTCCGTTTTCGTTATTATTACTGTTTGCGTACACCTTGCTAGACTGCCATAAAACACGTTTCTAATGTAAACGATTGCAAAATAGATTTCAGACTAAAATCGGCAGTCAATAAATAATATTTGACTGTCACAGAAATTACTTTACCAATTTTGTCATTTATGAACAATCTACAATAACTTGCGTACACCATGATACCCTCTCCAACACAAGATACAGTATCCACCGTTAATATTTTAAATAATTTTCTATCGCAACATACGTAGTCGACTAACAGGGGTACACCAACTTACCCTGTTTTCTCAAAAATAATAAATGTGCCAATGCTAGACATTACCGTTCGCATCTCCCGTAACAGCTTATAAAAAATCTGCTATACCGTCAAAAATACAGCTCGAAATGCGTAGCAGTTCAAAGCTACCGATGCCAAAAATAATGGGGCAGGGTCCTCGGCCAACGCGTATGAGTCCAAATTTGTTTAAGTAAAAAACATTGTCTTGTGCTGAATAATTGTTAAAGATCAGCAAATTATACGTATTTTAAGCATCAAACCGGATGACCAACGTATACAATTCGAGCCGGAGCAGTAGTATAAGCATATTCCTCAGCGTAAGCCTAATCTTAATACTAAGCTTAAGCTTAAGCCTAAGCCTAAGCTTAATACCAAGCTTTAGCTTAAGACTAAGCTTTAGCTTAAGACTAAGCTTTAGCTTAAGACTAAGCCTGAGCTTAAAACTAAGCTTTAGCTTAAGACTAAGCTTGACCTTAAGACTAAGCTTTAGCTTAAGACTAAGCCTAAGCTTAAGACTAAGCCAAAGCGTAAAAATAAACTTATACCTAAAACTAAGCCGAAAACAAGCCTTATGCTTAAACTTGCTCTATTGTAGTCCCACAAAACAAACGTTCCGCCCCTCATCTTTGCATAAGCCATCCGGATGAACTGCAAAAAATATCTGCTTACAACGTCACTATATTTTGGCAAGTGAATCCTTGTAGTATCAACGATCATAATAACAATATCACTCAGTCCGTTTGCAACCAAATTGGGCCCAAGGTCTTTTTTGACAAAGTCTCGTTGCATTTCCGGCGTGAATCCCATCGCTTGAAACGGCCAACCAGGAGTCAACCCTGCATCCGGTGCATTACCGGTCGTAATGCCCCATAAAGCGATCCCATTGCGAGCGTAGTGTTGAACAAATCTGTAATTAAAATTACCAAAAATACGGAAGTTTTTGTTTGGAAAATTTTTTTAACAATTTTCAGTTTATTTTTTGGAAATTTCAGTTTTTTGCGCAATTCATCGAAGTACAACACGAGTTCGAACCAGGAGGCATGTTTTAGCGTCAAAATCCACTTTGTAATATTTGTCGTCTGAGAGTTGTTTAAAAACGTATTTTCATTTAACTGCTGATGAAACGCACCTTAGAGGGTTTTATTGACCGTAGTCCGCGTTGTGTCTATAATCCTGGCCTATGTATAGAACAGGGCCGGAACAGTAGTATAAGCGTATTCCTAAATCTAGGCCTAAGCCTAATCCTAAATGTAAGTGTAAGAATGAGCATATTCCTAAGCCTAAAAGCCTAAGCCTAAGCCTGAGCAAAAAATTTGTCTAAAGCTGAAACTGACTCTATTATAACCCCACAGGGAAACGATCCGGCCTGTTCTATTCATTGGCCATAAAATCCTGTCTACATCCTTGCTTTTACACGAACAAAACGTCTATATACAAACGAACAGTGCCGCAAAAAACGTGCCTATGGGCCATACAGCATTTTAAACAAAAATTACTTGACTAAATATTTCGCCCACGCTTGATAATATTTGTCTCCAGGCTCACCGAACAGAACGCCTGCGCCACTCATTCGTTGGCTTGTCTTCATCCATGCTGGAGCTGACCACGCGCTGCCAAAAAGCTTCAAAGTGTAATTTGTAAGCGTTTGAGACAATTTCAGAAATGGAATCTAAAAATCGGTGAAAAAACAACTTTCAGCTCAAAATTACACGTGCAAGTTGTGGCAGCGAAAACTTGCAGTTACAATTTGCACGTGTGCAAAACCTATTCGCAGAAACAACTTTCAGCTCAAAATTACACGTGCAAGTTGCGGCAGCGAAAACTTGCAGTTACAAATTGCACGTGTGCAAAAACTGTTTGCCAAAAACAACTTTCAGCTCAAAATTACACGTGCAAGTTGTGGCAGCGAAAACTTGCAGTTACAATTTGCACGTGTGCAAAACCTATTCGCAGAAACAACTTTCAGCTCCAACTTACACGTGCAAGTTGTTGCTGGGCAACACCATGCAGTTGCAATTTGAAACCGCAAATTTTGGTATGGAAAACCCAATATGAAGTTTGCAACTGCAAATTGCAATTGAAAGATGTCATGCCATAACTTGCACGTGTGAATGATGCTTTAGTATCAAAAGGAAACATTTTGATCATCACAAGGGAACCCCCCGCACCGGAATATTTAGTGGCCCATCCTAGCCCGCTCCGACACTAGAATTATAAAAAAGAACGATACGTTGTTACATTCTTTCCCACAACTAACAAAAAATGTGGAAATTGAAACTTCTACACAGGTTTTAGAATACGCCACTGGAATATTTGGATCAAACGTTCCCTAAAAACAAATCCTGACTATGGCCTGGTGTAAAAGGCAGATAATACTCAACATATGTCGACCTAACACACTGTAAATTCCAATGAGTTGATTGATCAATTCAGCTAGCGAGTTGGTTATTTCTGAATTAATATCAGTAAACATTAACTCACACTGAGTTGAGTTGACTCTCTGTGAGTTGGTTAATTTACGCAGAATAAATTGAATCAACTCAAAAGTCTGAGTTATGATGGTCCTAACTCAGACTGAGTGATTCAACTCATTCTGAGTTAAAGTCAACTCGCTGGAATTTACAGTGCAACTGGAATGCTACCATAGCCACTGGCGAATCAAAAGGGTGCTACTCCGGGCTTATATTTTCTGGATTTGCCAACGGCCATAGCTTTATATTTGCAGGTAAAACTTGCTGTTTCTGTATATATGATAGATAACAATAGCGGCCGCAGAAAATTTATAATGTAGGTTTTCGGGGAACCAAAAATTTTTCAGGACGAGCCGCAACGACGAAAATTTAAATAAATCACTGTGAACGAGCCAATCCACACAGTAAATTCCTGTGAGTTGATTTTAACTCAGAATTAGTTGAATCACTCAGTGTGAGTTGAGACTATCAGAACTCAAAACTTTGAGAGTTGATTCAATTCATTATGGGTTAATGACTGAACTCACCCAGAGTTAACTCAATTCATAGTGAGAATCAACTCAATTCAGGGTGAGAATGTTTACTGATATTAATTCAGAAATAACCAACTCGCAAACTGAATTGATTAATCAACTCATTAGGATTTACAGTGCAGCAATCATACTGATGCGACAGCTATCTTTTTAAATGACCATTGTTACTTTGAGGAGCGTAAACCGTAGTATAAGCATATTCCTAAGCCTAAGCCTAAGCTTAACTGTAAGTATACACCTGCACTGTAATCTCCAGCGAGTTGATTTTAACTCAGAATGAGTTTAATCCACTCAGACATCTGAGCACTGAATTAGGTCTTTCTGAACTCAAAAATCTGAATTGATTGAACTCATTCTGAGTTAATTAACGAACTAACCTGGAATTAAATCAATTCACACTGAGTTAATATCTACTGTTTATTAACTCAGCAATAGCCAGAAATAAACTAATTCTCTATATGAATTGATTAACCAATTCATTGGAATTTACAGTGTAAGTCAACCAACGGCTGTTTTAATAAAGATTAGCTTAGGGCTTAAGCTTACTATGTGGTTCGCCTCTCAAGCTAACACAGGCCTTGTAAATTGTAAACCTTAAATTTAAAATCATCTTGTGCCAGTTCGAATTGGTTCATTGCAAAGTCGTCCTTGTTATCGTTATACGAATATTCGCGAGTTGAAAAATCACAGCTTGCAATTGGTATGCGCCCGATCGTATACTGAATCCCTTAAAGTAGTACAAAACACAATTTTTGAAATAAAATCAAAATATAAAGACCAAAGTTAAACTATACATAGGGCAATGTATAGCAGCGCATGGCAGAAACAGTAGTATAAGCATTATTCATAGGCCTAAGCTTACGCGTAAGAATGACCTTATATTTAATCTTAATCTAAGTCTAAGCAAAAAATTAGTCTAATGCTCAAGCTTACTCTATGGCAGGCTTTCACAAAAACGTTCCGCCCCTAATCTTTACATGGACCTTTACATGGTACACTGTAAATTCCAGTGAGTTGATTTCAACTCAGACTAAATTGAATCACTCAGTCTGAGTTATGACTATCAGAACTCATAATTCGGAGTTGATAAAACTCATTCTGATTTAATTAATCAAATTTCCCGGAATCAAATCAACTCAGAGTTAGAATCAACTCAACTCAGAGCGAGTTTAAAGTTTACTGTTATTTACTCAGAAATAACTAACTTTCCGCTTGAGTTGATTAATTAACTCATTGCAATTCACAGTGTAATTCCGAAGGTCGTTTAACTTATTTCGAATTTAACTGTAAACCGTTCGATAAGGACATAAAAGCAACACTAGTTATAACCCCCGGGTTATAACTACTAGCAACTATGCTTAATACTCAAAGAAACGATTATGCTATACACACGGCATGGCTACTGCGGTTATTAGGTAAACAATTACACTTTTTATATTTTAGGATGTATGAACCAGATGCCTAACCATGATTTTATTTCAGGTTTGAAATAACTTCATGTAAATGTTTTTCGACTTCAAAGATTTGTAGGTTCAAAGTACTTGATTTATTATCTCTCTAGAAGTTTCGGTAGATAATATATAATTCAACATCAGTTCGTGTTTACACCCCTGGTATCAATAGCCATTTGTCTCCCTACGTGAACACATTTAAATTCTATGGACAAATTTTGACGGTTGCTAATCTGAAGGACTGAAGGTATTACCCATAAAAGTCAAACCCACTTACCATTCGATCCAAAATAGCTTTCAAGTAACCGCGTTTGCGTCGATTCTGATAACGACGCCATATTAATGCCAGCGGCGTCGCTGAACGCACCACCAAATCCAATTATTTTTTGTTTTCGGTTCGAAATATCGACTTTGATGTTGGCCGACGGTTTACGGTAAATTCCTGAATCGTGAACGGGTCAAAATGACCTGACATTTTACTGCAAACGAGTGTGTGCAGCGTGCATGACCAGTTAGTAATATCAAGAGTGGATGATCACTCTTTATAACAAGAGTGTGCAACTGGGTACATTTCGTGTATTAAAGAATGTACCAGCACGCGTTGCATTTTTGTTCCCCCCCCCCCCTGGGGGGGGGGGGTTTAATAGAAAAATTATACCCCTCCCCCCTACCACCCCCCCCCCCCCCCCCCTGGAGATATTATACAACCTCCACCACAAAAAACAAAAAACCCCCCAACACCCGGGGAAACGGAACGCCCCTTTTTACAATCCCAACCCATCCCCCTCCCCCTCTTATTTTTATATTCTCTTTTCTTCTTTTTTTTTCTTCCCTCTTTTCTTTTTTTTTAAATTTTTAGGTCAAATGAAACACAAACCAACAAACTACAATTCAAAGGTCACCATTATCTGGTTCGATGGGTTTTACAAAACCTATCACCCACTATAGTTATAGATGCTACAGATATTGTGAGAATAACGCCGGTATTCACAAAAATGTGTAGCACCTATCACCAGTTGATGATAGATCTTATAACTTTCGATCCTGTGAATGCTGATGCTCAAAGTTGAGCACATTTTTTTGCATATGATTTGCGCTCTACTATATACTGGACCAATGGTGAGTTCAATAACTGCACCAGTTAGTGAGTTTGAAAACCTATTACTAACTGTTGATAGTTGCTATACACATTTGAAAATACGGGATTAGGACGAGCCCGTATTTGAATTGAAGCTGTCTCTGATATCATTTCTTAAACCAAAAATTCATTAAAACTATAGGTTTAAAAAAACTCGCGTTGTTCGGAGATTTTCGGATATAAGGCAAATCTGTTTCCGGAACTTTCCTATGGCCACGAGTTTCGACTAACACTTCTGATTCCTCGTACCGATGTGCCTATACCAAACATATATATGTAGTATTAAATTTCCCGCAGTCAGCCGTCTGGTTAACGAGTTATTGTCAAATATCTGATTTGGCCGCTGCCTATTTTGATCATCGCATGGATCTCCCGCCCCGGAATTTATTAGGCCCATTTTAGCCTGCTCCGGCACTGCACGACAATATTTCACTTAAATCTCTTATCTTTCCTGTCATAAGCGGGGGTAAACTGTTATAAAACGGGTCTGATCGTCTCACCGGACCACACACCGGTTCAGGTGCCTCCAAATTTTACCTGTCATATTATTCGGTGTTGCAGGCCAGATGAATCGTTTTCGAAGCCGTTCGCCGGTTTGGGTTGATGTATACACGGCCGATCTGACGTCGTTAATTTGGTCTTGAGCAAAAAACGCTACATGATCGCAGTGTTGACTGTTGCAGACACAAATAACCCGATTCGCATCATTGTTGATAATTCGTTTTTGGCAAGACAAATCTACTAAAAACACTGAACAAGTTTCACCAGCGTAAAAGCTATTATTTCAGCCAAAAAATAGGGCTTACACATGCCGAGTTTTCAGGGTACAATGGATTTAGGAGCAAACAAGCCTGTAGCAGGACGTTTGTGGACGCTTAGACACGGACGTGTACGAGAAGGGGCCAAGAGGGTTCAGCTCGCATATCTGGCTCTTGCACATTTTCGCCGCATATAATGTTAAGGTTTCTAGGCTCAGGCAAACGGCTCTTGTACACTTTTCCCACGTTTAAAATTTAGGCTTAGGCTTAATATTAAACTTAGAGCGTTAGGTAAATGCTTAAGTAAAAGTTGCGGTTAAGGCTTGTAGCCTTGTCCGAAATCTAACCTAATATGACTTGAGCCTAAACCTAAACCAGTGTAGGAAGTGCACAAAAGTCAACAAAAGCATTGGACAAACGCGTAGGTGAAAGGTAAGCATTTTCCAAAGCCTAAGCGTGAGTTTAAAACTCACAAACAAAAACACCATGGAAAATATTCAGAAATCGAAAACTTTAGGCTTATTTGCATTTAATCTTGTCAAATCACCGAATGTTCTTCGTAAACATTTTTGACCAATCCGATCATGTTTCGTTTCTCAGGGCCTGTGTAGCCAACGAATGGAAACAATAGTTCAATTTTATCTAATTTAAAATTCAATTTGCATACAAACACTTACCATGTGAAGCCGATTGCACTGCAAACAGACCAACTACATTAGCGATTACAATAATACTCGAATACATCGCATACATAATGAGGTAAAATAACACGAAAAGTTCCAAATACGAAAGTTAACAATCAGCAAACTTTGTTAAATATGACTAAAACGGCATATCCAGTAGGTCGTGGCAAAGCCTTGCAGGAAAGATACTTATTTTTAAGCTGAAACACATCTAGCAAATTGATATATATTATTAAAGCTGGAACGCCCCACATACGTAGTCAGCGTACCAACAGACTTTTGTTCACCTTAGGTATGCAAATTAACACTGTATGCATTGAGAATACCTATTATTTCACATGTTATGTATCTGCAAAGCATTACAGTGTTTCAAAAGCAGTTTTTTAATTTCGTTCATTTAATATGAGGCGCCCAGGCGACAATTCAGCCTAGGGCCGGAGTAGCCTTGGGTCAGTTGTACATGTGTGCGAATACGTGAACTAGTTAATATCAAATGAATGTAAATAATTTTTCTGAACAGTACCGGTGGGGCATACGTACGTCCAACCATCACCCCTCTTATTGATTAGGTAAACCGGGAACGAAAAATTTCTAACAATTTCTTCATACGCATAAACATAGAAAAGGATGCAAAAGGATTGTACAAATAACGGAAACGGATAGTGATCGAAATAACAGCAATGGAAAACAAATATTGAAGTACAAAAGTTTCAAAGCCACCGAAAGTTGTAACGTTTTAAACATGCACGACGGATGCACCGACACTTTTTAAACATTTTGATGCATTTCGTACCGTTCGTTTCATTTCGTATAATTGCAGCATATCTGCAATAAAAAATCTCGATATGTGATCTATTGCTATTGAGCGTAAAAAATAACTGAAACAAATACCGATTTTTTGACCGGAAACGGATATATCAGTTACACCCTGTGACGTAAAAATTGTTGTATATTGGAAATATCGAAATACGCTAAGTATGCGCAAAACCCAAAAGTCCATTAAATAGTGTGCCATGGTAAAAGAGATCCACGAAACCAACGCAGGAGGACCCCGGTGGACCTGAACCAGCCATCAACTTTGGTTCGATGACGACAGCTGCCGCACACGAAACCATCGCTAACCGTTTGCCCAATTTTTTGTGTTTAACAACCACTATTTCTGGTACCCCGTTGGCGATGAAAAAAACATTTTAGAATACGAAAATGAATAAAACACCAAAGCCGATGCCTAGTAGAGCGTGAAGTTAACGTGGACAGTTGAAATATTAAAATCTGCCTATTTTAAACGTAAACTACAGAGTATTGCAAAATTTTTGTTTTTTGAGATTCTTTTTACGTAAAATTTAGAAATATATAGAAACATAAACAATGCCTGGAAGATATAAATATTAATCACTGAACTTACAAAATTTGGCTGTTGCGTACACCACCAGCATGGGTTCGGCGGCCAATGTATAGAACAGGGCCGCAGCTGTATCGTATAATCAAATTCCTAAACCTAAGCCTAAGCGTACGCCTTATACCTTAGCATAAGCAATAAAAATTAGTCTAAAGCTTTCCCGAGTAAACATGACCCGCCTCTAATCTTTAATACATGGACCGATGTCGTAGGGTTAAATTTTAGAAGAGGCTTTTTTAAAAACCTACGCCTAAACTTT
This sequence comes from Enoplolaimus lenunculus, assembly GCA_030248215.1. Lineage (NCBI taxonomy): Eukaryota > Metazoa > Nematoda > Enoplea > Enoplida > Thoracostomopsidae > Enoplolaimus > Enoplolaimus lenunculus. The sequence continues at coordinate 23,807 of JASANG010002986.1, forward strand.
TGCTTAAACCTTTAACCCTTTCACTCATAGAGTATACTATGACCAACTACATACAATAATGTACGAGCAATACACACACTGTGAGCAGTGTTTAACAATTATAACTTGTATGCGCAGTGCAAAATGTCCACAAGACGTGAGAGCCTACTCAAGCTTGAACGTCAAGCTTCTATAGCTCAGTGGTCATCGTAAACGCCTCCAACCCGTGAGACTGGGGATCGAATTTTTCCTTGAAATTACATCTGATATGAAATTGAAAATATTCATGTGAGAAAGGGTTAACTATAAAGTCAAACCTGCAGAACCTGAGCAATCATCATTTATATAGAGAGGAAAACTGTAGGTACAACACGACAGCCCACAACTGTACACCCAGTAGAAAAATTGTCTTCGCGACTGTGTATTGTTGATGAAGTCAGACATAAACAAAACTTAATACACAAACAATAAAATTTGCTGTTATCTGTAATACATCAAACCAAGCAAAGAAACAGATATACTAAATAATTAAAAAAATAAACCAATCATTGTTTCAAATTGTAACAAAAAACAAACTCGAAAAACCAAAAATTTCACGCCAGTTCAGGAACAATTACGTGGGCGCCTAAAAGCCAAGTCTTGGATCCACAATAAGCTTTAGATTAAGTTGCAAACTCGATTCAAATTTTCAATAGCAAAGCTATAATTTACGGCCTTATTATTGCCGTCTAACTTTAAGGTATCGACAATATTATTCACCATGAGTGTAAACACGGGTAATAAAAAATAACAAAAATGGAAACGAAAACGGATATTAGCGATCAAAATAACGAAAACGAAAAACAAATACTAAAGGCATAAAAGTTTCAAAAAATTTTCATTTTTCTGCCAACACAATTGAGGGGTGCATACTACGCCAAATATTCACCGTTTTTTAAATTTTAAATGAAAAAATGGAGGATGCATCGAAATTTTTCAGATTTTGGACGAAATTCGTCATTGTTGTTTCATTGCGAACAATTGCAACATATCTGTAATAAAAAAAATTGCGACATATACACTAGAAACCATGGTGCAACCGGAAGTGAAAAGTACCAGAGCTGAAGCCGGAGGTCAAAAAAACTTGCCGGAGCCGAAGGTGAGGCGAAATTTTACAGGTAGTAAAAATGATGGCTAATTAGCCAGAGACAGATTTTCTGCCGGAGACAGACCTCCGGTTGTACACTGGTGTAAACGGATAGTAAAAATAACTAAATGGAAACGAAAATCGGATACTAATCCTTTATCACTTGAATATTTTCTATTTCATCTGAGATCTACTTTTATGCTAGGATTCGAACTCCAGTGACTGGAGTGGGAGGCGTTTACCAACACCACTCAGCTATAGGAGCTTCACGCTCAAGCCCGAGGGGCTCTCACGTCTTGTGATTATTTAGTCTTATGTATACCAGGGTGCAACCGGAACTCCGGTTCCGGTAGGAAAATCCGGTATTTTTCCCTATGCGGTTCCGGTGATAAATCCGGTATTTTTTCACCGGAATTTTCCGGTATTTTCAGTATTGAAAATTTTCATTTGAAAATTTAAGAAATATTGACATATTATTCTAACTTATTTCTCTAGAATTGTCTGTGCGTGTATTGCCATAATTTATCATGTTTCCACCTACTGCGTTTGTTTCAAAATTTTGCATTCAAAATGGTGTGTTTCTAGCATTAAAAGCGATAAAATAGCGTTTTTTTCGGTAACAAGTATTTTTTATTTTCCGGCGCCAGTATTTTTTAACTTTCACCTTCCGGTATTTTATAATTCCGGTTGAACCCTGATGTATACGTGTTCCAATTGTTAAACACTGCGTAATATATATATTATTTAACGTATATACACTGGGTTGAGTAATCTACAGTCAACTCTATGTGAGAAGGGGATAAAATATAAGTTTCAAAAATGATCTTTATGCCAACACAATTGAGGGATGCATAGTAATACACGCATTTAATACATACTGCCCATGTATAGAACAGGTATCTCCCAATTTCTCAAAATCCCGAGCGAAAAATGCTGCTCCCCCGGCTAATATCCAAATTCAAGGAAATCCCAATTTCCTGGTGATCGCCGTTTCACTCACTCAGGTTTAATTCTCAGTGAGGGTCATCGCTCAAATAAAGCATACGTATAACTTTATTTTGCACATTATAATAAATCACATACTGGTTAGCAAGGTGCAACGAACAGAAATGTAAAAAACACATGCCACTGGAAAATGCGCCTTAGCTTTCTGTTTTGTATTATTATTTACTTACCTGTAGGTTTTTTTCGGTGATTGCCATATTATGAAATGCATTTTTTATCTTTATAGTCATTTTTTAGTAAAATGCCTGAGACTGGCTTTAAAAAGGCTTCATGAAGAATAGCAAATTTAAAAAATGACCAAAATTTAATATCAGATGATTGCACCCTGCTGGCTGTCAAAAGATTTTTAACATTCTACCAAAACACCACCTTGCGGTCTCAACGCAACTGGTCAATTTATTTTCATTCAAACTTCCAAATAAACCACTAAACCCTAATATCTCAAACAACATTCTCATGCAAAAAATGCGTCAAAATAAATTTAACGAATGGCATATGATAACAAAACAGTTCAATCAACGTTTAGTTCGAAACATTCAGTCACCTCCTAACTGATGTCCTTGACCCCAGTTATGTCGGTCATCATCCCGACGGGCAGCGGGTTGTCTAGATGCTGGTGGCACTCCAAATCCACGCACGCCACCTCGTGTGCTCGGCAACAGCTGGTATCTGAAATTCGGCCGATGTTACTTTCAGAATCGTAAAATTCTTTCGCGGGACTCTAATACAGTAAACTTAAGTTTTATACTATTCTTGGTTTGAGTTAGGCTTACTTATATTCTTATGTTTACTTTGAGGTTTAGGCTTCTTGTTCTATTGCGTCCCTCAAAATAGCATAGAACTGAAATTCAAAGACATAATGGGTCAAAACAATCTCAATGAAACGTTTTTACCACTAAAACACAATACGGTGCAAGATAAAATGAAGTTATGCCTTTATAGGACTGAATAGTGTAAAATATCTTACATGCTAAGGGATCATTGGTTCTCGATTATTTCCAGAAACATTTAAACATTACATCCCTTCAGAACACCAATGCAACTACAAATGTGAGCAGAGTGAATGACAAATATTCGCATATTAGAACATGGCCGTTTTTTCAAACACTGCTCCTTAAACCTTGTTGATACATACATAAATAGTAATTTACAAGATACGAAATTCAAGAGGTGCATAGCAGTCAGTTTCATGACATATTGCAACTTACAAAAACTCGGGAGTTTTTAGAAAACTTCGGCCACCAAAATCTTGTGGGTACTTGAACGCCAAAAAGAAATATAAGTGACCAACTAAAATTCCCATTAGTTCGTTGATACCACTGAAACAGTTTATAATACACAGTATAAAGATTTTTAGTCAAACACTAGGAAATCGGATACAACTCAAACATGGTGAAATCTGCAAAAATACATACATAAATAGCAGCGGCATCTGGCTTCGCTAGAATTCCGGCCGGCCGTTCTAGCAATTTTGGCAGTAAAAGTTTGCATAGTTTTACAAAATTTATTTGCTTGTTGCGTTTCGTTTTAATTTTTGTTACAACTTTATGAAAACAATCCCGGAGATTTCGTAAAAAATACGAGTAAAGCTAAAATTAGCAATTAATTAAAGATTATTCTACATTATTCTACATAAATATCATTTTGCCTATTTCACCTCACCTTCGGCTTCGATAAATTTTGGCCACCAAAACAAAACAACATAACAAAAAATAAACGAATCACTGCAAACGAATGATGCTTGTCTAGAAATGTACAACAGTATCACACGAAATAACTATACTAACCCGCCTCTGAGGATCATGTTAAAACCAACAAGGACCCACGGGAGATACATAGCCTGAAATATTCAAAAATATTTTAAGCAACAGTAGGTAACCAGCGAGCACAAGAGCATTAACCTAGGTCCGGTTGCATTTGTCGGACTTAACGCTTTGGCGCCCTTAAATTACCTACGTAATTTAAAAGATCAAATTCTTTAGTAAAGCATGTAGCTGGCAATTAGATTATCATTAATACAGAAAGGGTGCAACCGGAATTACAATTTAACGAAACCGTAACCGGAATTTGAAAAAATTACCGGAAACGGAACCGGAAAATGAAAAACACATGTCACCGAAAAATTCATATTAATTTTTTATTGCAATATTATTGGTGAAATAACCCTAGTTGGAGACATGTAGGTATTCACCTTATCTGCTGTATTTTAGATTTTTATAATCCACGGAAACGAAATCTACATTCGATGGTTTGTTTTCGGCGAATGTCAAGGTTTATATACTATACGAATGAAATATATAAAATTTTTATCGTCATTTTCAAGTAAAAATGTCTTCATTTCTATCTAACAAATTTTAATATCGGAATTTTTAATTCCGGTAATCCAAATTTCGAATTGTTATCGTAAAATACAAATATCGAAAAAACGAAAACTATACTAACCTTGAATTGAGTGCCAAACCAAAACTGTACAACAACAGTTTTATTTAGTTGACACCAAATATACAACACGCTAAGAACCATTGGTTCCAATAACACCTAAAAATTTCAATCCGTACAGTATTTATAATATATACGCACATTTGAGAAGGTATCCTCAAAACAATATTAGCTGCTACAAAAGTAGATTTTCTTTTCAGCATATTAGACTACTTTTCCCAAAACTTTGTAGTTAATACTTACATTCTGTTGCAGTTAATATTAAACATTTTCAAGTTTTATAACCGGATGGGGCAAAAAATCGACAAATGGCTCCAGAAACACTTTAGATTCCTTAGCCCAAGGAATGAAGAATAAATTGTTAGCTATTAGGTTTGAATTAACTATCTGGCTCCAGCCGGATAGTAAATTATGCAGGTCTGACACTTACTGGTATCCGGTCGCACCCTGATTGGCTGATTCTTACAGAATATTCACTTAACCCGGTTGGTACCGGCACGGTACCGAAACTAAGATCTCAGAACCGCTCCCAGAACAACTCTACCTCCTTTAGTAGACTGCTCATTGTTTGTTATTTCAAGCTATGTGTCTCCGTAGGTCCTTGTTGGGTTTACTATGATCCTCAATAGTGGGTGAGTGTATTTAGTTCGTGTAATGGTGTTGTACATTTACAAACGGGCATCAATCGATTGTAATGACACGTTTATTTACTGTTTAGATAAAACCGACGGGAGATACATAGCCTGAAATAATTAACAATTAATACCGAAAGTAACGACAATCTAGAAAACAGCTACTTTAATAAATAAAATTAACTCACGTATATTTCGGCGAAAAGGGCAATTATCTGAAATATCACAATGAAAAATAACTGATTATGTAAGTGAACAACAGAAATTTAGTTATTAACTATGTCAGTATCCACCAGGGTACAACAAAATTTGCGTTTCCGGTTCCGGTTTTCTAAAATATCCGGATAACTTTATATTAAGCTATTATTCATAAAGAAATTATGGATTCTCCGGCGCCTGGTGCCTTCAGATTTACCGGGTAACGTTATAAAACATGTACTTGTATACATTTCTAAGTTGCACACATGCAACATATATCAAATAGCAAACTTTGGTTTGACTCAAACTTTCACTTTTCAAATAAACGGCTAGTCTGACTGAACAAAATATATTGTTGCAGAATATTCACTGTGTCCGGTTGGTACCGGTCACACGGTCCAGTAAAAATTCCGATACCGGGGTAATTGTAATCAAAATCACAATATGCCGAAGTGACTTTTGTTTGAAATAACAGGAATGAACAATAACACGAATCAAAGGTATATATGTATGACAACATTATGCGGCAAAACTTTCAAAACATTCATGATTACCACCGATCACTACATTAGTACAGATTTAGGTATTATAAAACTACATGACAAAACGCTCAACATGTTCCTCACAAAAAGTTTCTTCTCTCGTATTCACGTGGTACGTATCCTAAATTCGAAAATACACGCGTCCTTTGACTGACAGTCACTAATAATTTCTGCTGGAAATAAACATCACTACTCCAGTTATCTAGAAATAAATGCTAAAACTTACCACTAGCGCTAGCCAATTGAAAATGAGCAAAAACAAATAATCAGCTGGTCTGCCTTCGAACATGCCTAAAGAATTTTCACACTTTAATGCATAATGCATTTCGTAACTCATGTTGATAGTTCTTTACGTGTTTTAATTTGCCCCCGCTGGGACCTACCCTGCCACCTTTGGCCCCGGTAAACATCCCGGACATGGGGCAACTCTAATGTTCATGACACACGATATTTTACATAATGGTTATAGTTTCAGTTGAATATTATATATCTGTTAGTAGCATGACACTATGGCTTTTAGCATCGTAACAATATAAAACTAAAGTATATCGGGATCTTGTAGGATATTGCAGTATGATATTGGCTCTGCTATTTTAGTATCCGTTCGCGTCTGTTACAAAAATAGCTTGACTCGCATTATATTAAATTCGGTATACTCGATTAAATATCTTAAACTGCGCACACACTAACCTGTTTCTAACCGAGTTGAGTAACTGTACAAGAAATATAACATGATGAGATAATGGAATCCAGTTGATGGAGATATGGGATAGAAAAACAACGCAGTTATTGGCCTCCATATCTAAAAAAGGCAAGATACTGATTGTATACATATCACCTAGTGGTTAGTATATGTATCTATATTCGTACCATATGTAACTCAGTTAACATGAAACGTGACGGCACACAATACCTACTGTGACATGCGGAAAATCATGGAGGCAAAATAAACGTCATGCTGATGCTGTACATCGGTTAAAACACTAATGCATATGCAGTGCCTTCATATGCAACATCAATAAAAACATGGAAGAACCAAGATAAACCATAGTGTAATGTTGAGGTCAGGTATTGGCGATCGTTCAGGTTGTTATTGTAATAAGTTGGGTAAACTAGGGTAAGACGGTTTTAGTTCTGAGTGCTCAGTAGCTGAAAATGAGGGACGTTCCTAGGAGGTTTCGAACTCGGTTGACGAATTTTCAGTCCAGCGCCCTAGCCACTGAGTCACTCCGCCTCGCAATCAACTGTTGAGTGTTTCTATTTTTATGCCTTTAAGAACCTCAACATTATACATATACGTATCTTGGTCCTTCCATGTTTTTACTGCTGGTGCATTATTTTTCGTTCTACTGCAGCAGTTTGCCATTGTGGTCGAGTTGTGATCCCCGTGTGATAAGTTGGGTAGGCTGGAGGCCAACGGATTTAGTTCTGAGTGCTGAGTAGCTGAAAATGAGGGATGTTACCAGGAGGTTTCAATTTGGTCGACAAATTAGAGCCACGGCGCCTCACACCGCATGAGGTAAATACTTGTCTCCATGCATCCGCATATCAGTTATAAGGCATACAAACATAAAAAACGCACAAGTTGATTGTAAGGCGGCGTGGTTCAATGGTAGCGAGCGGGACTGAGAATCTGTCGGCCATTGGTCAAAAGATCGGAACCTCGTAAGAACGCCATTCATTTCCAGCTACAAAATCTCAAAACTAATAACCGTCGTACCCTAGCCTACCCAACTTATGTATGACACTTACCTGAAACTTGTAGACGAAATGATTGAACTCTAACACGAGCCAGTACGCTTTCACAAGTCCAAATCTACCCAACAACGGTAAAACAATAGTTCCCGAAAACCAATACTTCGTTATTTGCGGTATACCACTATACCAATTTCCGATATCACTGTTGTCGGCCATTTTCCATTAGCTATTAAATCTACGCGGCTATAGCCTAAGATAACGACGTGGAAAAATCCTCGCTTTTTATTGTAGTACTGTACGCACTTAATCTCACTAAACCAAGTGCTGTATTTAGTAATCTAAATACTCTCCAAAAAAATTAACGTAAAGTCCCGTGAATGTGAAGAAATTTTGGCGCAGGAATATTTTGAGAGTTTGGCTCAAAATATAACTGCACAATTAGCCAATCAGCAAGTGTTTTGCTATTGCATCAGCTTCACAACGTGGCAGAATTAACCAATCAGCACGGAACTCGTATTTGTGAACTGTTCTATTCTGTGAGAATTTGGATTTTTTGGACAGCTTCCTTGGCATTTTGTTTGATTAGCGCGTCGTGTTTCCTTGGTTTTGAAACATAGTTCAAGTGATAAATTGGGTAGCTTGCAGCTGAAAATGGGGTGTGCTTACGAAGTTTCGATCTCATGACCGACAAATTCTCAGACCAGCGCGCTATCACTGGGGATATTTTCAAGTTTTTATGCCTTATAAGAACCTTAATATACATGTAAGTCTAGGTGGGAACCGGAACTTCAGACCATTTAACAACGCAGCTCGAAACGCAGGCCTACGTGTGGTTTCCAATTGGCGACCTGCATATCAGGTAGACCCTGTTACCACTACGCCAATTAGCCCGCCTTTCCAACTATCTTTTCCGTCGGCTACGCCGACCGTATGCTACCGGTAAACATACTATACATATACAATGTGCATTGCATATAGCGCATATGCACCAGGACAATTATTCACCTGCTTACAATACACTCATGTATCTTAGTTCTTCGTTTTTTACTGGTATTTTGTCTCCATGCCTCCTCATGTCAGTTCATAAACTGCGCCGCTCAAAAGCGCTTTTCCCAGTGGTGTAGCTTCTATTTCATTGTGGAAGAGAACGTAATTTTGTCTTTAAAATTTGCGAGCAAGCGTACCGAACGGGAGAATTTTTTACCTCTACAGGTTATTCCAGAGCTCGTAAATGTGCGTTTTTCGGGTCTGAATTTCGGGGATATCTTCTCGTGTAAGAGCGAAACTGCCCTGGTTTTGTGACGGTAAATCGCAGACAGCTTTTGTGAGCATCTAAATTTTCATAAAGCCCATTCCAAAGGTAAAAATACAACAATGGTCGGCAATGTTTTTTTCATATTTAAGCAACAAAAATTTTAAATAACGTGTTATAAATCAGTATTTTTGTTTCAGGTCACAGATCTCAGCACTGAGGTCGGACACGAAATGCCTTAATGTTTAGAAGATATGCGAGTTGCATTGCATACATATTTGTGAACAAATAGCGGATTCGGTAAATTAGCAATGGATTCATTTTCTGAAGTAGTAGCTGGTATTTTTTGCCGTCTTTTAGCCAGGGATGGGCGGTCTCGGTCAAAAAAGCGACTGAGGCCGAGACCGAGACACAACATACAGAAACTGAGAGTTTTGGTCGCGGTCTAGATCACACCGTTACCCTTACAAATGGCCGCCAAACCTTATTTTTTACTTTATTTACACCACTTAGTAACTGTGCAACAAACTCAACGATTGAAACCTTTCACATAACTATATCCAACTCCATTTATAGAACTTCAGCAGATTATATGCGACAGGCAGTGCGAATATTAATGAAAACATTACTTGGTGATGAACTTTGCAAAAAGCTCATTTACTTTGCCTGCGTCGTGTAATTTAGCAATTTTATTTACTTGTTTACTTTACTTTTACACCCCCATACCTAAGCTGAAGAGTAAGCCTAAACCTAAACAATCCAGCAGGGTGCAAAGCGGAACTGGGTTATACTGGAATCGGAATCGGAACTGCAAATTTATACCGGAAGCGAAATCGGAATTGGAGCTACAAATTTTGTGACTATACGGATAATTTGTATTAACAAGTATAATAAGCACTGATTTAGGGTGTTTGTTGGCTAGCAACAATTCTCAAAATCGTCCCATGAACAAATTGGCAATCATTTCTTGGTCTGTAAAGCTAAACGGCAATCAATTATTCATAAGTTGAGTTATCGAAAACAATTTGATAGGTTAATGACACAGAATTTTTATACAACATATCACAGCAAGTAGGCCTAAAATTAAAACGTGCAAATTCCGATTCCGATTGATTGTGCAATCGGAATCGGACTTGGTTTCGAATCGGAATTCTAATCGGAATCGGAATTCCGATTGCACCCTGACATCAGTGTCTTGATGTAGTAAAATAATAACTTTGAGGGAACTTGAGACTTTATTAATGCAGTTATAGTGCTGAATGAAGTAAACAAGTACCCAATTTTTAGTTGTTTACACCACATACATTTAGTCTAAAATACGAGCAAAACATCGTTGCGTTCTTTCATCAACTCAAACAACTAGCTCAGCTAGTTGCAATTATCTATTGTGTATATCGTTTTTCACCTGTTTGGTCTTGATTTACAAACCACCGATACTCAAGAAAAGTGAGACCAAGACCGCGACCTGCCAAATCTCGAGACTTGTCAAGACCGAGACCGTCCATGTCCGTTTTTAGCTCAAGCTGCGATTAATACGTATATATCAAATAAATAAGTGTATATACAATTACAAAACATTATATACAAAGCGTTGTAAGTTATGGAGAATAGCAAAGAAGCAAAAGTAATAATCCGATGTGCTCATCAAGCGTCTGCTGACGAAAAAATTGCGGTGAACACTGATTGGTCAGTGTTTGAGTTAAAGCAACACCTGTGTGAACATCATCCTGGTCATCCGGTATGTGTACGTACATCGTTTGATACGCAGTATATACCTAAAGGTTGAACATGACTTATCAGCGCTTTCAATTTCAGTTTTCGGCGTATATCAGTGCGTTTGATCAGGGAACAAACTGTTATCTTTTTAAGTGTGTGTTTAAGAAAATCGAAATAAAACGCTCTCATAAAATTATATAAAGTTTTATGGTTGCTTAGTGTTTTACTCTTTGCATTAATTTATAATGACATCGTTAAAAATTTGGTATCGCCACACCCCTAATATATAGACATACGTTTCAGCCTGTCGATAAACAGCGGCTAATATACGCGGGTCAACTTCTTAAAGATACCAGTACTTTGAATACCATTTTACGGACGTTTGATGAGCATGCAGAGGAAGAGTTTTCTCAGCCATCTGATGGTCAGCAACATGTTGTACATCTAGTCTATACGCCAAACATTGCTTCGATTAAAAAGTGTGCTACAAGTCCTGCTTCGCTTACTCGCGCCGCTACAAATAATGCGGTCTCACAGTCAATTAGAAGCATCGATACTCCAGGCTTACGACAACGTCACACAGATCACATAGCTAATATTGACTCGAATAATTTGGCGCCAAACACCGTCGGCAACCACCAGGCTGATTCATCTGCGGTTGGTTTTGGGTTTGGCACAGCATCTGCTACGCCTAGCGTAACAGCGCAACCAATGTATGATCTAAATGCACTTTGGCATTATCAGCAACAACATATCAACGCACAACAGCAACATTATGCGCAGCATTTTGCATCAAGCTTAACATCGGCGTCTGCTGCTATTGCTAGTCCTGCAGCGAATGCAACACAGCCACAAGCTGGCTTAAGCACATTCCCAACAACAGAGTCAATACTGCAAGCACAGCAGATTTACTCGATGTATATGAGCAATTATATGAATTAGTAAGTTGCAAACATTTCAGTTTTTGTTGTAGCTGCCAGTTTAATGTACATAGGGTGGTATTTTATAATGTACTTTTAGCGACAAATATCTGGCAACTTAAGATATCAGAACTTGGCTGCCTATTTTGTGCAGACCACCCATCCCTATCCCTACTTGAGCCGGATACAGTACGTTGAAGTTATATGATTCTAATTCCATCACTTTTCATTGTGATGACATCTTCATGTTATCTGTGGTTGACGTAAAGTTTGTATATACCTCATAATGTAGTCGGTTAGACACATTTCCACATATAAATATATTTTTGTTTCAGCTTATCTCAGATGTATGGTGGATATACAGTGGCACATATGGGTATGTTTGTACAACCTACTGGTGCAGTTCAATCATCATCATTATTAACTCAGTCTGGTGTTCAACATTCTTTACAAGGAGTTAACCCTTCCAGCACGGGATACGCTACAAATGAATTGTCTGCAAACGCTGCTGCAAGACAACAGGAGGTGCAACAAGAACAACAGCAAGCGCAACAGAATCCTCCTGAGCAAGTTATGAACGCGCAGGTAAAACGCTTTTTTTGAAAATTTTTACTCCAGATAGAAAAGACGTTGACGTACAATCTAATTTAAGGAAAGTTTAAACGTTTAGCTGTGATTTTAATGCTACAATAACGAAGTTACTTTTTATGCGAGGATTTTTCCAAAATTTGTAGTAACTGAGGTACCACCGGATCCACGGCTCTGGCACACATTTCACATCCGGCTCTGACTCCGGTATACTACATTACATTGCGGATATTTATCGTCGAAAATTATTTATAACATAAATATGTTAAACTAATATTTATTACCGAAATCATAATATTTCGCAGTATTTTTTGCGTGAAATGGCGAATTAAAGTGTACTAAAACCAATTTATTGCCTAAACGTATTGTAAAAACAAGATTTTAACAACCAGGGTGCTACCGGATATCCCCTTCCGTCAAAAATCGTCATCTGGTTCCGGTATTTTAACTTGCCAGATGTTTTTTTCAAAACTTCAGAAAATTGAAACCATCATTTCTATTATTTATGCCAACTACCATAGTAGTAATAACGATATATAATATATATGTCAGCATATTACTGAGGTTAAGCATAAACTTCGGTGTTAAAATAAGTTGATTACTAAGCCTAAACATGAGCAAAAAAGTAGCCTTGATCCTAACCACAACGTGATTAAGTTTATCTTTTTTATCGGTATTTTTCGTATTCGGTTCAACTCAGTATCGAATGCCCGAAATTTATTTACCTTTTGCGTAAGCATGTACCATGAAGCATTTTTCCGTTTTTATGATATCGCGTCACGCGACTTTTTCGTGATACTCTCATGTTGTGAAGTTACTGTTAATGCATGTTGTTTGCCATATCGCATCACGCGACATTTTTAGGTATGGTAATGTAATAAGCTTACTGTGAACTTTTCAGTTCCCACTCCAATATTTATAATCTTGATGTACCCATTCCGTTTCCAATATAATATGGTTCCGTTTTACACTCTGTTTAGATCTTTTTCTGGTTTCGTCCGTGGTACCGTATGGCTCCGGCACCCTCTGGCCCTGGCCCCGGGACATCGCTAATGATCATGTTTAAAAATTATGCACGTGTTTTCTTCCAGGGTGGCCTTGATGATGAGGAATTTCATGAACGTGATTGGTTGGATTGGATATACGTCGGCACACGAACTGCGTTTCTGCTCACAATACTCTACTTTTATTCATCCTGGGAACGCTTTGTTGTTGTTATGACGATTTCTTCTCTTATTTACGCGTAAGTCGCTGCATTAGTCCGTAGCTCGTTATTTTTAGCAAAACTTAGTCCACTGTCTGTCCAGACAAAATTTTATTTTTCGGAATTATTGCAACAAAATTTTATAGAAACTTGGGACGAAGAAATGTTGAGTCGAGACTTGCGGATGTAAATAATATTATCATAAGACATGATGGAATAATAATTTGCGGTGCGGAAAATCGTTACCAAATCCTGATAATAAATTGACTTAAGACACCTGTTATTGTTTGCCGTTGCTAGGATGCTAGAACTTTTATTAAAAACTTCTGGTTTAAGTCAAATTTGCGAAGCGTTAGCGAAATCTACTCTTAAGAAGCCAAAATCGATTATATAACTTATCTCTCCAACCCAAGCACTGTCTCCCATTTCAAACTTGCGTAGGGTGAATGGCTGAAGTAACAATATTTGCTGCTCCTGCGACACTATATCTGAAGGTTCACAAGTATGGCGAATGGCCATCTACGCTAATATTTGACTTTCCCCGAATCGGACGCCTCCCACAGTTGTCTTCCCTTCAGCTGTTTTCAACTTCCTGCAAACATCAAAACGATTTGCGGTTTGCAGCTTTGTAAAGTAAAATGAGTCAACGCCAGGTTTAACATCGAACATTAATTGCTATACGTAAGTACTTACCTAGACAGTGCGCAAAGCGCAGAAGCATGAATCTTAAGCCGTACAAAAATATTTTTTGTGTCTGCCACAGCTTCCACCAACACGTCATTAGCCTAGAGAAACAGCAGTATATAAGCGTTTTATGTTCAGCTATAACCAAGGTTGGTTCGGAGACCGTCAGAACTTATTGCAGCAACCAAATCGAATGAACAACCAACGAAATGATGGCGCTAATAGACAACGTAATCCTGACGAAGCGGTAAATGAGGTATGAAGTCGAGAGGTGTTCCGAGTTTTATTGAATATCGCGTCAACATTCATGTTTTCTGCAGTATATCTACCTTTGCGTAGATTACTTTGTATCAGGGTGCAACCGGAATTAGAATTTACCGGAACCGGAACCGGAACCGGAATTTGAAAATTTTACCGGAACCGGAACCGGAAAGTGAAAAATGCATTTCACCAAAAATTTCATTTTAATCTTATTTTTTGCTCTATTATTTGTGAAATAACCGTAGTCGAACATAGGTATTTACTTTATTTGTTGTATTTTAGATTTTCATCATCGACTGAAGTGAAATCCACCATCAATGGCTTATATTCGGAGTACAAGTGGCTTTCAAAAGACATTCTTAAAAATTAACAAAGTTAAGAAAACGGCCAAATTATAATACCGGAATTTTTAAATCCGGTAAAAATTTACCGGAACCGGAAGGTGAAAAAATGCCGGAACCGGAATTCCGGTTGCACCCTGCTTTGTATATGAAATTGCGAAGATTCGTGTCTTAGTTAAGTTGACGCAACTTTATTTCGGGAGAGTATAAACTTAAAAACATTTCTACGAGGGAACATAGTAACTAGCCAAAGTATTTGGTACCTGAATGACGGTTTGTTTATTAAAAGCATGTAAAATGCCGTTTTCATGTTATTTATTATCCATTCATTTCTAAATATATATATATGTGTGCGTATCCTTCATTATCCACCTTGTATATGCTGCTGATATAATTATTCAAAATTATTTCATCGAATGTTTATCTTCGTTTCAGCAGAACGGTGCTGGTCGGGGTCAAGACGAAGACGTCAATAGTAGCAGAGATAACCAAGGTTCTGACAGGCCGCATATGGTTAATGAGAATAATGATGGGCATGGACCGGAAATTGGTTCGGATTCACGTGAAACTAATGCGGGAAACGAAGGGAATGAAAGTCAAGTGGGCCGGGATGCTTCAACGAATACAACGGCAACAAATGTGAATTTGCCTTACGATCCGAACGCATCAAATTGGCAGATATTTTGGTCGACTTGTTATACATTTATAACGTCGTTTTTCTTGTCACTTGTAATCACCGATCGCCCTTTACCACCTGTTAATAATTGATTTCGGTGTCATTCCGGTTTATATGAGAATGTTCATGGCCGGTAGTTATTACAGCAGAGCTCAAAAGATACTGAGAATTGAGTAAATAACACTCTATTCCAGTGTTCTTTTCATTTCAAATATTGAAGTTTAATATCATGACATTAATGCTGGACTTACATAGGATCACAATAATATTACCACACTCTTGTTGTTATTTACAGCCAGGGTGTAACCGGAATTACAATTTACCGGAACCGGAACCGGAATTTGAAAATTTTACCGGAACCGGAACCGAAACGGAAAAAAAAAAATTTTAATCTTTTTTTTCCAAAACCCCCACAAAAAAAAAAACAAAAAAAAAAAAAAAAAAACGGAAAAAACAGTTGACCCTGTTTACAGCATATAGTAAGAGTTTGTCGTAATTCTGTAGATGATGCTATTCTATCAAGTTTGTCGCTCAGAATTTGGTTCAGTTGGAAACCGTACAATCCAAATATTGACTCGAATTTTACGAATTAATTATGTTTGATTGGGTTACTCTAGGCTGTTGGCGAGTGGGAAGAACGCTCACCACTACCGGTAGGAAAAAACTGGGGAGGCGAAGTGTGAGGGATAAGTATCCTTATAATTCGTGTTTTAGACTTTGTGCCGTTGCTTGGTACGTGCGTATAGTATATATAGACGCACAAGTTTGCGGTTTAGGCATCATATTTCAACTTACCAGTCATGCCCTATTATTGGAGGGAGATATCAGATGTGGGGCAGCTCGAATGTGGGTTCCCCTTTCCCCACTGGGAAAGAACAAATTTAGTACATAATTTTAATTATAAAGACAATCCTTGTGTTCTTGTATCCTGCACTAAAACAAATGGTTTTGAATTAGCCAAACGCTAATGTCAAATTTTATTAGTGGCCTTGTGTTCAAGCGTGTAAAGTGTAAAATCAAAATTTCTAGTACATTTCGCTAGAGAGTTGGAAGTAATACGTTTTTGCATGACATCTGATGTACTATACATACTAACACGTTTTCTTTTTTCTAAACTGGGGTACCACTTTTCTTTACATTTTTGATGGAATTTAAGTTTTCTGATGAATTTTGTACAGATATGTATAGATATTTATGTGTGTACGTATGTACGTCTAAAACGTAAATTTCAAAGTATATATAATCTAGTCGGTAAATTTTTGCCGTCTGTAATGTGTTTTGCGAAGTGTACAACGTTGAAATTCTTAATTTTTAAACCAAAATTTTAGTAGGGTCATTTTAAGATATTTTTAAGACTAAAATTGTGACAATATATATTTTAATACAAACAGCTGATGATAAAAACAGTTGGGAAACCCGAAGTTATTCTGCAGGGTTTGCGTTATGCCAGAGCAATGTGTATAGAAATGGGACAGACATGTTCGCTTATCCGTGTGGTAATCTTAGCACCCTGTTTGTACGTTTCTAAAATTTCGTGATGCGATTTTTAGTAGTTTGTTACTTGGTTCTGTAGGTGTATTACATGATAAACGCTGGAGATGCATTCTTTTGTATTGTAGCTGTAAATGTAGCAGATCGCTGAATAAACTGGTAATTGGGTTAAATTTTAGAGTGCAGTTGCCACACGTGCAGAATTTATGGGAGCTTATACACTACAAAAAATAGTGAGTCAAACTGACTCTCCGAAATAGGCTTTTCCTGACTACACAAACTGAGTCAAAATTCGACTCCGTCCAGGGTCAAACAGTCGAATTTGACTCTGGCGGAGTCGAATTTTGACTCGGGTTGTGTAGTCAGAAAAAGCCTATTTCGGAGAGAGTCAATTTGACTCACCATTTTTTGCAGTATAGAAATTTCATTGAGTTCTCACGGCTTACCCTGAACAATGCCAAATTTCCCATTTTTAAATATATACTTTCCAGGGTACAGCGGAAATTTCGGGTCCAGTAGGGAAATGTGGTATTTTGAACTGTCGAGTTCCGGTAATAAATCCGGCATTTTTTACCGGAGGTATTGAAAAATATTCGAAAACTTAGAGGAATTGTCATCGTAATATATTTTTCTAAAATTGTAGAGAGTGTATTGCCTAATCCATAACTAACTTATGATACGTTTTCCAGCTACTATATACATATTCTGGATTTTGACATTCTAAACAATTCATATAGGATTTCAATTTTCATTAATGAAGTGGTTAAAGATATTTACCACGCGGCATTCTATTTTACTGTTACTGACCACTTGCCGTTAGTTTTTCTGCGTTCAATATAATTGTGTAATTTCACAGTGCTTAGATGTTTTACTAGCTCGGTTTATGTCACAAAGCTTTATCAGTAACTTTCAAAACAAACCATTAAGTCAAAAATGTAACTCAGTAATTCAATAAGAAACGACCTCGTTTTGAAATATACATTAAACGAAAGAATAAGTTCAGTAGTATTCCATATGCTTATGGCCCGAGTTACGCTAAGAACCATAGGGCTGTCAAAGGACAAAACAACAGAGGTGCAGCGATGACAAACCAGACCTGTTATGTAGATATAAATTTTTATATATACAATAAACAAGGGCGTAGCAGTATAGGGGTTTTAGGTATATATTTCTGAAATTTTGCGGCAATGACTCCTTTACCCATTCTGAAACTGTCGGCACAACTAGTATAGCTATCACAAACAAACCAAAATTAACCTAACTTCCTTTATATTGAATTTAACTAAAAACTTTTTTTCAAAATACTTCTTAATCGGTGAGAAAATCCGAGATGAGTTAATCCAATTCCATTATTATTTCCTTTATTATCAAAAAATATTTATATTGATTCAATCTTAACATTGACCATGATGATAAGAGTAGGCAACAAAAAGCTTTGGAATCGAAATCTAAATAAATGATTAAAAATTTAAATGTCAAATTTTTCAGCTTTTTCTGTGTCAAGCAGTTACTATGGCCAGCCAATACCTCTGGCTAGTTAATGGCTATGCACAGTAGGTTTAGATTTTAGATTAATAGATTTTTTGCTTACGTTTAGGCTTAGGAACGCAGTTTTGCTACGCTTAGGCTAGACGTAAGAATACGCTTTAATCTACTGTTACGCCCATAAAAGTAACATTTTCCGTTCAAGAAATAGCCTGCAATTTTTTTGTCTACAAAAAACCACAACGAAACAAAATTTTTGTTTTTGTAGTCTTTAACCTATATGTTCGTTTTGTAGTCTTTAACCTATATGTTCAGCTATCTGCTATGTAGTAGTGTTAAATTGTGATGCAGCACGGTCAATTTAATTGCAAGCACTACACATTTAACCCCCTGCCACATATTACGCTAGCTAATAAACGACCTTAAATTTACTGAATAAAACTTGTTTACGTACTGTATTAATGATAGGGTACAACCGCTAAAGTTTGTAGAATGCTTTACCCCGATCTTTCGGGAAAGCACACACCCACTGCGAAAATTCCGGAATTATCAGATATGACGCCCTTCTGTAAAGAATAAACGTTGCTTCGAAAGGGTATAGATGAACTATGCGTTAGCCGGTGTCGTCCCTGATCGGCCCATTTTTTCCGTGACGAAATAGCAAAATTTTGACTAAGATTTTTCAAATATGAGGCACGATCACAATACATAAAATTGGAAGGTTCGAATGCATGAGTTTTATAAGCAGATTTTGTTTGACCTCCTGTTACGGTATTTTTCACCACCGGTTGTACCCTGGTTAACACAAACAATCTGTACTGCAATAAACACAGTCGATCGATAATCCAACTAAAACAGAAGAGTGTTGCACACATCAATTGAAAGTTTATAAAATGCATATTTATTAGAGATACAAATATAGCTGCAGCTGACGTTGATTACACTTACTAGTGTTGCAAAACGCTTTGCAGGAGTTGCGAAAGTTCGGTATATATTGTTAATTCAATAATTCCCGATGGTTGAAATACGTAATGAACAAGACTTTAAGGTAATTCCGGTTCCGGTAAATTGTAATTCCGGTTGCACCCTGATATATATTTCGCTTATGTAGAGAAACATAAAAGAAAGGACCTATCTCGATGTGCCCTACGGTTGATTTTTCTATAGGCTGAACCTTTTACAAATCTTTCATTTATTCTCCAGTTTGTCAAGGAAAAGTTGTGCATTTCTCAATTGATCTCTGATACCTAAGCAATAATTTATGCTTCATAGATCGAATTTGGGTATTTTAAAGGAAATAGGCCTGGCTCAGTCAGTCACTACCTGCGTCCCAATTTTTAATATATTAATTGTTCGAGTGTGTTTACCCAGCTGAATTTCAATGACTCTACTATTTATGCTAGTGCCACAAAGCATCGCCTATCATTTATTGTTTAAATGCAATATCAAAAACAATAAGTCCTACGATTTTGGCAATGAACCAGGCGTTTCACATGCTAAAACAAATATGCACAGCAGGGTGCAAAGCGGAACTGGATTATACCGGAATCGGAATCTTAACTATAAGTTTTGTGACTATATGGATAATTTGTATTAAGTATAATCTTGATTTAGGGTGTCTGTTGGCCGGCAACAATTCTCAAAAATCGTCGCATGAACATATTGGCAATCATTTTTAATCGATTATTGATAAGTTAACACATCGAAAATAATTTAATAGACAAATAATGCAGAATTTCTATGCAACATATCACAACAAGTAGGCCTAAAATTAAATTGAGGAAATTCCGATTCCGATTGATACTGTACCCTGATGCACAGCCTGATGCAAATTATTCGTTCGACCCGAAACCATAGTTTCGAATTCGTCGCAGGTCGTCTTTCCAAACTTCAAATCTAACGAAACTCATGATCCTTCACGACATAAAATAATGACAATATAACTACATTTTTCACAATTTTGAATTAGTGCTATTTTGCTATACCGGATATCCTGTATTACAGCCATCATATTAATTTATACTACAACCCATCAAATAACATTGAACTACTAACAGCATACTAGTACTCGAGTACCGTCGCAAAACAACTTTTATGTATAAATACGGCCACCAGTCACCATCTGTAGAAATATGCACGAAAATGTACACGCGTAGTTCAAAATCTGGCGACTACTGTATGTCAGTTGTTGTTAAAACGAAAACTCTGGCTTAATATAACGCTATATGTGTGCTTATACCATTCATACGTTTACCCGTTATTGGAACATTTATATAGTGTGGCCTAGAACAAACAATCTAGCTATACTTTCGCCGTATGTACATCGGGAAATACTTCAATACAAAAAAAATTGAAATCTAGCTAACACCAAAACAACATTCGTTGCAAACAATAACAACAAGAACATCACGATTACGATTTCATTGCACAAAACGCATCATTACTACACCAAAAATTAGTGTTCTTGCATAACACAGACATTAGCTTAGCAAAGAATAAGTAATTTTACGCAAAGTATCTGGAAGAGAATATATATGCGGCATTATCTTGATTTTTGCTACATACCTAGTGATTTACAAATTAGCTAACGTTATAACAAAATGTTACCTTATATATAAAACGAGTAAAATCGGCGATTGTGTACGGCAACAAAAACTAACTCAGCTATATATACACTTAAATCATCATTATTTATACCAGGGTTTTTTCAAAATTTGGCGTGGATTTTTTTGAATTTCAAGAGATTTTTTATAAATACCGTGGCCTGGCTTCTCCACAGCTTGAAAATTTCTGCCGGGGGGCGTTTCCTGTGGGCCCCCAGGAGTTTCCTGGGGGGCAGCTGATTTTGCTGGGGGGCAGTTTTCCTGGGGGCCCCCAGATGATCTTGGGGGTCCTGGGGGGCAGGCTTAAAATTTTGCAAACCGACTTTTTGGACCATTTTTTTCATTCTAGACCGTGTTTCCAACTCAACGTAAGATTACTCATCGTTCAACATGACAAAAATTTCTCGCAAACGCTATAACAATAATTTTAACTAATTAATATTACGTATATACTGACAAGTTAACCAGAAGTTGAAAGAAGCACAATTATATAAAATATAGATAATCTATAATTGAAACTGTGATTAATATATATATTTTGTATATTAGTCACAGCTTCAATTTATCATAAGGCTCAGGCGGGTTGAACTTGCTGCTGCAAGGTACTTTCGAATGCTGTATGCCCTGAAACGGTCTTTATATAATTGTGCTTTTTCAGTTCATTATTGAATTGTATTAGTTACTACGGGTATTTGTAACGCTATTAAAAATTATGAGTACTCAGCGTAATTCAAAATCATATTTTGCCGAATGTCCGCCTCAAAAGAAGTCCATGTCTTTACGTTTTAACATTGAAAATTTTTGACCTAGAAAAGTCCTGGGGGGCCCCAGCAAAAAAATTTGCTGGGGGGCACTTTGCTGGGGGGGTCGAAAATTCGCCGGGGGGCCTTTCCTGGGGGCGGCAAAATTTTCGCCGGGGGAAAATGAAAATTTCGAAAAATGCTGGGGGCCCCCGCTGTGGAGAAGCCAGGTGGCTTTTCCAATACGTTTGAAACGGAATATAACTACGTACGTATGTGTCATACCTACTGTGCTAAGCGAAATAGTGGCCTGTGGTCTTTTTGAATTATTAGCTATATTTTGTGACTGCCCATTATACCCATCCGGTTGGCTGAACACCTTCTGACAACTTTCCCATAGGGCCAGTTCTTACTCTTAATCATGAAGCGAGTGTTTTAAAATAAGACCCTTTTCCGCTAGAGTATATTTATTATGTGTTGAGCCACTATTTACAAACTGCGTACAAGCAAACCGAGAAACGTATTTCCGCAGCACAAAATCTCCACAAAACATGAGAGCCCCTCAGACTCTAGCGTTGAGGTCTTATAGCCAAGTGGTGATAATAAAACCCACCCAGCCGAGCACTTGGTTCGAATCCTTAAGGGGTTGACATTTGCGACTTTAAAGAATGATGGACGCAACACAAAGCAGGTAGCAAAAATATTAATTGTCTGAGTTTGAGTTTGAAATTCATTAAAATTCTTCGCTCTATAAAAACACATTTGGAAGTCTTGGTGGGGTTTTTTAATTTCGCTGGGGTTTTTAAAATACAAGTGGGTCAAAACGCCCTATTTAACAAAAAACTATGATCTATACCTACGCAACAATAACAAATAACATATATAGTATGTTGCTAACTTGCAAAATACATGATTAATTAGAAATCCCGGCGCATTTGGAATCATTTCTATACAGTTTATAAACGTACAAAAAAATTAAAGTAAACCTACCAGCTGTAAGTATATATTGTTCGACTACTTACTTACTGATCCAATTTTTAGTCCATCTATATTATTAAAATTTACTTACTCTTGGTAGAAATTTGGATTCTCTTTGCCTGCATCAATCAACCACTTATGTAAAGCTAATAAACTTGCTAATAAACCTTTTTTAACTTTATTGCGCGCCTTGAATAAACAGATATAATAACACGCCCCGTAAAAGTGTAATAACAGCCATGAAGAGACAAGAGGTATCCTTGACATTGTTTCGCAGTTATCAACCGTGTTCTATGTAACCACAAAATGCCATTTATCCACTAAAATGAACAAAATATTTTATGCGAGACATACAGCGTATCATCAATCGCACATTCTAACATAGCATAGCAAGCTTAAACAACATCATCTAAGCACTGCACCTGAGTGTACACGGAGTTTCGATTCTAATTATATGTAGTTTCGATTCTAATTATATGTAGTTTCGATTCAAAACAAATTCCGATTTCGATAAGAACCTCAATAGGAATCGGACTGGAGTTCTGAACGTAGACTGGCGGAGTAAAATAACTACTAAAATAAGATTTCGGAAACCCAGCCAATACCTAATATAGCAAACATTGTTTCAACTGAACGTTTCATTTTTCGACAAAAACGTTTCACAATACATTTGTGCACGAATATCCATTTAACTGTTTGTACCGGCGCCAGTTCTGTTAAGAATTATGGCCCTGGATCAACTCTACAAGCGGAAAATTTATAGTTCCGATTCCGATATGAATTCAATATAAATTTGTTGTTCCAATTCCACTTCCGAACGAAACTAGTTCCGTTTGGTTCGCTGTGGTGCAGTACTGCGTACTCAGTCAAGCGATATAATTGGAGCGCTGCACTCTCCAAAGTATTCCATGAAAAACAATAATTCGAGCATTTTGAACAGTACAGAACATGTAATTAAATATTAATTTAGTTTAGTGTTAACATCCGATTCCGGTAAATAAGTCAATTTCTGGTTCCCGTAACTCGTAAATTTAGTATCCGTTTCTGTCCTATGCAAACGGATTACAAAAAAGCAAACCTTGTGAATCAACCGGATGATCAGGGCCATGCGGCAATTTCATTTGAGTGGCTAATTGAGCAGCTTCGAGTGTAATTTTGTGCGGTGAGCCTTCAATCGATACGTTACTCCTGTAAAATTGGACAAAATAATCATATTGAAAGCTTCAATACCTGTATTTTTGCTTCGGACGGTAGTTAAAGCAAACATATCAACCTACGCCAATCATTGACGGTGCAACAGAAATACTCGCGAAAAGTGCCGTTATTACCCACATCCCTAAAATAAAGATAAAACATACCAATCTAGATCTCCCGAATCCACTGCTCCAATGTTTTCCGTCCAAAAATCATGCGTTTGGTCTATTACTCTTTCCGCGTACTCCTGTAAAACTATCAGACTTATCCAGTTACATTGTTACTCGTGCGTGATCTATAAATTTTGCTCATTTTAGCCACAACGTTAAAGTGATATATTATACATATCCATGACTTAGAACGAAAGAAGAATTAATACAGCAAGTAACAATTTCAGCATACCACAAACAACAATTTACTACAGTGTTAAATTGAAGAAACCTCAACCTTGTTCTTATATTGTCCATTGAACGCAAATTGATTTTCGGGTTTTCCGGTAGGAACTTTGTAAAATCTGAACCACTCGTGAGTAGCCTGAAATAAAACATAAGCTATCCAACGGAAATAGATGGGTTCAGGCATATACTAAAAATATAAGATTTATACGCTTAGTCACGGCTTAACACTGGACATTAGTCAACTATGTATGCATCTGCCATTTATGCATGGACTTAAATAATTATACAATACAACTTCTTAAATAATCAGTCCAGTAAGTTAAATGTCGAGTCGATTGGCATACAGAATTTACAGTCAAAGAAGCAGAATGTTTCATTCACATTAATATTAAGTTTTAG
>JASANG010000505.1:0-48397 GCA_030248215.1 Enoplolaimus lenunculus
TTTCCTCACATTTTATTTTAAGATTTGTAACCTAAAGGGTTACGTTTAGGCTTAGGCTTATGTTTGCTAATCAAAACTTAAGCGAAAATGTAAGGAAAGTGTACAAAAGTTAAACATTTTTTATACCAAATTGCCTTCTTACCTCACGATTTGTAAGTGAATACTTGGTTGCTTATAGTTTAAAGAAGGTATTCACTGCACACACACTCTATAAATGTGCCCGCGGCCCCGTGTTTCATAGGCACCCGGGGCTCTTGGATTATTTCTTCCGCAATCAGTAACTCTTTTCGTTAGTCACCCAGCCGTCGTTTGCCTGAAAATGGTTTGGTTTTGAATTTTTTTGCACATTTGAAACTTCATAAGACCTCTCTTGGTTTCTCACACCCTAATTTGAATTTTTTGGAAGTATCCCGGTTTTTTAAGGTTTCGCAAGATATAATTATGGCTCAAATAACTGATTTGAAGCAGTTCCAAATCGTGGCAGCGCCGCCTAATCAATTAGACAATAAAGACGCCACTGAACAGTGTATGTAACAGCTAATACTGGAAATGTTTTCACGGTAGGAATTCTTATTAAAAGCTGCTTGAATTTTGAAAATTTTTTCTACAAGAGTCCAATTTGACCGCACCGCAGTTTTTTGATATCTGACTATATTGTTTCGTAAGCCCCGTCAAACGCCTGCACTTTTCGGAAGAAAATAACCTTCGACATTTGCGATTTTTGTCCAGCTATGATTTTTGGTCGCAAATAGCTGCCTATCGATATTTGAAGTAGCCTGCTAGTCGCGGGGGACAGACATAGTTTAACGTCCCCTGTAAAATTTTCGGGCCCCCTAAAAAGTTTTCCACCATCGTTTTGTAAGTCAACTGGGAAATCAGCGCGAAATACAAGTGGCATTAGGTTTAGAAGTATATAGCTAAACGCGTTGTCACTTTTCAAGAATGAAACAAAAGGCGTATTCCGTTCATCCGGCAGCCATCATTTGGCCAAAGATGTCTCAGATTTGAAAAATTTTCACATATTTAAGTACTAACATTTTAAAAAACGCAGAAACAGCATTTGCTCTCTTGCACAAAAAACCACATTTGTTTTCTATAATATATATTGCAGACACCCGTTGATTGATATTTCAAATCCTTCATGTGTGCACAATGATACGTCAATGGGCGAAAACGATGGTAAAATTCAAATTTTTACTGGTCCAAATGCGTCTGGCAAAAGTGTCTATTTAAAACAGGTGAATATTAAACACATATGTATGCATGTCTGTTGTTAGGGCGGTTTTGTTTGCGAACTTAGTCTAACAGGGTTTAAAACATTAACAGTAAAGTTTCTACCGTACCTTACCGCGGAAAGGTTTTTTTACTCCCTCAGGTATACCCATGCAAAACTCCTTCTCAACGCGCGACCAGGGTCGGGTAAACGGTATAATAAGAATAATGGGAAATGGGGAAACGGATACGCGATCAAAATAACGAAAAATGGGAAACAGGAATACCGGATACTGAGGCAAAAGGCTCAAAAAAGAATGTTTCCCCATATTTTTCTGCCACCCCAATAGGGAACGTGCAAACTGTACACCAGTCTATTAGAACTTTTTAAGAAAAAAATAGCGGATCTATCAAAATTTTCAAGATTTTGAATGAATTTCGTAATTTTTTATTTCATTTCAAACAATTGCAGCATATCTTTATATGGCAAAATCGCAAACATGTAAACCGTGATTCAGAACCTAATTTTGGATGTAAAAAACAACAGAATTTCCGATATTTCTATTATGGAAACGGAAACGTACACCGAATTTTACATGAAACGGAAACGGATATTTGGTCACACCCTGCTCCCAACCCACCTTTTACTCATTCTTACTTTTTGGAAAAGCGAATTTCCGATTTTTGACCTGGAAACGGAAACAAGAATACCGATCACACCCTGCCCTCGACACAGCCTTTACTCATTCTTATTTATTTTTTGGGTTTAGAAACACTTGTCTAATTTACGAGTGTATTATTGCTTGCCTCGGTTTGCGTTAGAAAAAGGTCAATAGTAACTGGCAGGGTGCAAGTACATGAGAAATACAAGACTCGAGGTGAAAAAGGTTTGGTGAACCTGTAGTTCGCGCTGAGACATACCTACGCAGTTAAAATAGTATAAATTGTGATATTTCTTTCTCAGTTTCTTTTTAAAAATCTTCTCAAATGAAATTTCAAAAATTGTTAGAAACTACCAACGGAGCTGGTCGGCTGAATATAAGGAAGTGGAGCAAATCATAGCACCTCGGGATCTAGGGGTACCGAAGAATTCCGGGTGTCTTCGAAAAATGTCACAGTGCGCTCTGAATGCACCAGACCCTGTTCCGGTACACGCAATGGAACAAGCGAGTTATTGAACTAATATGTTTTGTTCATATACGGTTATTTACTATATGGCCCGTGTAAAGTATACTTGGTCAGCCTACAGCGGAGTCTAAGCCTAATCGTAAACACCTTAGCGTTAGCGTAAACCTAGGTTTTCCCAGTCTCAAAAGGTCCTGCTCTCACAATTTGCAAGTGGGCAGGGTCCGTATACTTGACATAGGCCAAAATTATAATATTAACCCGGCAACTTGCTCTGGCGTTAAACCGTGATAATTAACTTTTTGGTTGGAAAAGATATCACATGTACTTGTACTAAATAAACTTATTCTTTTTTAGGTCGGATTAAATAGTGTACCTAGCACATGTGGGCAGTTTTGTACCGGTATCTGAAGCGCGAATTGACTGCCCACCGGATACTTACACGAATTCATACTGTAGATTCTGTTCAAGATGGATTATCCAGTTTTGCGTTTGATGTTGCGCAGGTTTTAGTTTCTATAACTCACTTGTGACCACTGGTTTTAGTTGTTTTGAAAACATTGGTATTTCAGCAAGACGGGTCAAATAGTTCTTCTGGAAATTCAAAGGTTTTGAAAAATTTTACCCACGATATATATTCATGCATCACACTTGATTTTTTTCAAATTAAACAAGTACAAGATTAAGTCCCAGTTTGAATTCAACATTATTCATGAAAATATATTTCCTCGTTAATAGGTTGCTTTTCTATCCAATATGGATCAGTCTACAAAAATAAATAGCAGATAAAGTAAACGTTAACATTTCAGCGATTTTTATATTCGTCCACATTTTTAACCATATATGTTTTCGATGCAACTTTATCGTCCAAGTGCTTTAATTTAATATAAGGCTTACTGTTTTCCAACAGCTAGTAACGCGCTTATCAAAGTGAATTTGGTTTCTACCGTATGTGCTTAAAAATGAACGATGTATTCCCTCAATCCTACTTTGAAATTTGAATACAAGTGCAGGACTATGTATGTTACAGTATAACAGTAATACTGTACCGGGTCCAACTCAACAGCAATAGTATGTGATCACATCTCGTGTTCGGAACAATTACAACTTGGTTTTGATTAAGTGAGTACACGTTAGAAATCCGTTGGTTTAGAACGGAAAACGAATATTACGAAGTTTTTTATGTACACAACATTTTACGTAATTACAGAAGCTGTTGACAGAAACAATCCTTCTTTTTGAATGTTGCTCTGTTGTTTCAATATGCTGTTATATATTTTTAAATGATTATTTGTTTGTTTGAGTTGTCACTTGAGTTACAAAGCTTGCCCAAGATTTGCTTAAAAACAAATACTTTTAAACATATGCGAAAACCCAAAATAATAGACGGATTACTACTATGTATTTATTTGTAGACTGATCCATATTGGATAGAAAAGCAACCTATTAACGAAAATATCTTCATGAATAATGTTGAATTCAAACTGGGACTTAATCTTGTACTTGTTTAATTTGAAAAAAATCAAGTGTGATGCATGAATATATATCGTGGGTAAAATTGTTCAAAACCTTTAAAATTTCCAAAACTGTGACCCGTCTTATTTTGCTAAAATACCCAATGTTTTCAAAACAACTAAAACCAGTCGTCACAAGTGAGTTATCAAAGTTCAAACCTGCGCAACATCAAACGCAAAACTGGATAATCCATCTTGAACAGAATCTACAGTATGAATTCGTGTAAATATCCGGTCGACAGGTCCAATTCGCGCTCCAGATGCCGGTACAAAACTGCCCACATGTGCTAGGTACACTATTAATCCGACCTAAAAAAGAATAAGTTTATTTAGTACAGTACATGTGATATATTTTCCAACCAAAAATGAATTATCACGGTTTAACGCCAGAGCAAGTTGCCGGGTTAATATTATAATTTTGGCCTATGTCAAGTATAGGGACCTGCCCACTTGCAAATAGTGGAAACAGGACCTTGAGACTGGGAAAACTTAGGTTTACGCTAACGCTAAGGTGTTTACGATTAGGCTTAGACTCCGCTGTAGGCTGACCAATATACTTTACACGGGTCATATGGTCAATAACCGTATATGAACAAAACATATTTGTTCAATAACTCGCTTGTTCCATTGCGTGTACCGGAACAGGGTCCGGTGCATTCAGAGCGCACTATGACATTTTTCGAAGACACTCGGAATTCTTCGGTACCCCTGATCCCAGGTGTATGACTGCTCCACTTCCTTATGCTCAGCCGACCTGCACCGTTGGTAGTTTCGAACAATTTTTGGAATTTCATTTGATAAGATTTTTAAAAAGAAACTGAGAAAGAAATATCACAATTTATGCGATTTTACCTGCGCAGGTATGTCTCAGCGCGAACTACAGGTCCGCCAAACCTTTTTCACCTCCAGTCTTGTATTTCTCATGTACTTGCACCCTGCCAGTTACTATTGACCTTTTTCTAACGCAAACCGAGGCAAGCGATAATACACTCGTAAATTAGACAAGTGTTTCTAAACACAAAAAATAAATAAGAATGAGTAAAAGCTGCTCGAGGGCAGGGTGTGACCGGATATCTGTTTCCGTTTCCAGCAAAAATGGCAGTCCGTTTCCAAAAAGTAAGAATGAGTAAAGGTGGGTTGGGGGCAGGGTGTGACCAAATATCCGCTTCCGTTTCAGGTAAAAATCGGTATCCGTTTCCGTTTCCGTACTAGAAATAACGGAAATTCGGTCGTTTTTTACATCCAAAATTAGTTCTGAATCACGTTTTACATGTTGCGATTTTCATTAAAGATATGCTGCAATTGTTTGAAATGAAATAAAAAATTACGAAATTCATTCAAAATCTTAAAAATTTCGATGATCCGCTATTTTTTCTTTAAAAGTTCTAAAAGCCCGGTGTACATTTGCACGTTCCTATTGCGGTGGCAGAAAAATTAAACATCTTTGAGTTTTTTTGCCTCAGTATCCGTATTCCGTTTCCGTTTCCGTTTCCGTTTTCGTTATTTTGATCGCTATACGTTTCCGTTCCCGTTATTTTTATACGTTTACACTCTGGTCGAGCGTAAAGCAATTTTGCATGGGTATACGTGAGGGTGTAAAAATAACCTTTGCGGGTAAGGTATGGTAGAAACTTTACTGTTAATGTTTTAAACCCTGTTAGCCTAAGTTCGCAATTAAAACCGCCCTAACAATAGACAGAGATATATATGTGTATACAAACATGCACCTGTTTTAAATAGACACTTTTGCCAGACGCATTTGGACCAGTAAAAATTTGAATTTTACCATCGTTTTCGCCCATTGACGTATCATTGTGCACACATGAAGGATTTGAAATATCAATCAACGGGTGTCTGCAATATATATTATGATACAAATGTGGTTTTTTGTGCAAGAAGCAAATGCTGTTTCTGGTTTATTTAAAATGTTAGTACTTAAATATGTGAAAATTTTTCAAATTGAGACATCTTTGGCCAAATGATGGCTGCCGGATGACGGAATACGCCCTTTGTTCATTCTTAAACGTGACAACGCGTTTAGGTATATACTTCTAAACCTAATGCCACTTGTATTTGGCTGATTTCCAGTTGACTTACAAACGATGGTGAAAATTTTTTAGGGGGCCAAAAATTTACAGGGGACGTTAAACTATCTGTCCCCCTTGGCTGCAGGCTCTTCAAAGATCGATAGGCAGCTATTTGCGACCAAAAATCATAGCTGGACAAAAATCGCAATGTCGAAGGTTATTTTCTTCCGAAAATACAGCCGTTGACGGGCTCAAACAGTATATAGTTATATATCAAAAAATGCGGTGCGGTAAATTGGACTCTTGTAAAAAAATTTTCAAAATCCGACCACTTTTAATAAAACGCCTGCATTGAAAACATTTAGTATTAGCTGTTACATACACTGTTCAGTGGCGTATTTATTGTCTAATTGATTAGGCGCGCTGCCACGATTGGGAATTGCTTCAAATCAGTTATTTGACCATAATTCACACCTTGGGACCTTAAAAAACCGGATCTTTCAAAAATTCAAATTAGAGTGTGAAAACCAAGAGAGGTCTTATGAAGCTCAAATGTGCAAAAAAATTCAAAACCAAACCATTTTCGGGCAAACGACGGCTGGGTGATAACGAAAAGAGTTACTGATTGCCGAAGTAATAATCAAGTTACCATGTATCTGTAAAACACGTAACCACAGGCACATTTATAATATATGTGCAGTGAATACCTTCTTAAACTGAACTATAAGCAACCAAGTATTCACTTACAAATCGTGAGGTAAACAATTGGTATAAAAAATGTTTAACTTTTGTACACTTTCCTTACATTTTCGCTTAAGTTTTGATTAGCAAACGGCTTATTTAAGCCTAAGCTTAAACGTGACCTTTGACTAAACCTAAATCTTAAAATAAAATGTGAGGAAAAGTGTACAAGAGCCATAGTTACAAATATTAATAAGTCAAATTCACAGGCGAGAAAAAATGATTTTATTTGGGGAGAGAATTATCACTCCTAAAAGTTTTTTTGCGAACGAATGCAGCGAACGAGAAAAAAATCGTGATCTCTGCAGGTTTTACTACAGTTTCGGCAAATATAAGCGACCTTATAACTTCCTCGTATACACCGCTGCAAATTCAAGTTTTATTGTATCGATTTAGGGCCCGTGTAAAGATCAGGGGCGGAACGTTTGTACGTGGGACTAGAAAGGAATAAGTTTAAGCTTTGGACTATTTTTGCTTTGCTTAAGCTTAAGTTTAGCCTTAGGCTCCCGATTTAGCAACAAGTGTGCAACAGGAATGAACACTTATGCTGTTAGCGCATTCGATCCATGCAAGAGAAATGCTATCAAGTCAAGGCGTAAAGGATATAGAATTATAAAATTCGTCCATTAAAACGATATATTTTCAATAATTGTGTTCAACTGACGTATTTGCGTATCCATTTTCTGCATTTATTGGTTCAACCAAAATATGTACTCTGCTGCCAAAAGGCAAATAAGTATCTTGTAAATCTCCACGAGTGCCGCTTTTAGTTTCAGATCAGCTATAACACAGGTAGGTACGTCGATCAAATATTGCGGTTTTAATTAAATAGCTACCGATTTTTAAGGCTTTAAGCTAAAACGCTTTTCGAAAACAAGCAAGCATAAACAACGATTTGAAAAAAGGTAAGCACGTATTTATTTGGATTTATTATCGTCGGACTTGAAATATTACAACAAGTCTTAGGTTTTACAACACTTTGCAATATTTTTAGTGCAACAGATGCAATTCTAGCGCCAGTGTGTTTTATTATCCGATTTATTGTCCATGTAAAAATCATGGGCGGAACGTTTTTCTGCGCGATTGCTATAGCTTAACTTTTAGACTAATAGGCTTCGGCTTAGATATAAGCTCATTCTTAAGCTTGGGCTAAGGCTTAGGCTTAGAAATTTACTTATACTACTGTTACAGCTCTGTTCTATACATTACCCGATTTATAATCATGGCTGTTGCTATAATAAATTGAGTTTGTTTGTGCACGTGGAGCTTTCGAGCGCAAACCTTAAAATAATTTCACAATATGACCCGATTACAGAATATTTTGACGCCTGTATACCGACATATGTACACAAATTGGCTAGGAAATGCACTGGTGAAGTTACTTTTTCGCACATGCCTTGTTGGTGCCCACGCCCGCAACGCGTACCGTCTTGTGATACGCACATTTATCTGCACGATGCTTTAAATACTATACACAATAACTATTTCCAAATTTAGCAATATATAAAACTTTAGCGTTGTCAGCCGTCTGGCCGTTAGCAGCGTTCATTAGCTTCGCCAACTCTTGAACTTCTGTCGCATACGATACAAAACAAGCGTCAGCCATTTGTGGTTCCAATTGAGTTTCGTCGTGATAAAAGTTGATACTACCTCCGCATAAACATCCGTTCTCGTTCAGTGATATTTGTTGTGGTTGTTGTTGTTGTAGTTGTTGTTGTTGATATTGTTGTTGTTGATGATGATGATGATGATGTTGTTGTTGTTGTTGTTGCGCAATATTTTGGTCAATGCCTACAAGCTGATCAGCGTGCCCATGATATGTTATCAGGTAATTTTTCCCATGATATGTCATCTGGTTGTTTTTCCCACGATATGAGCTATTATGGTCAATGTCACAATGATATGCCATCAAATTAGCTTGACCCTTATATGATTCAGGTACGACCGTAGTAACTTCACTACTGACCATCTCAAAATCGTCTCCTTTATCGTTAACTTGCAACGACACAGCTTTCGGAGGAATTCCAGCGTCTGCAGCAACAGCCGGAGCTTGAATATTCGGCAACGCCTTGGCTTCAGCTGCATTTTGATGATCATGGCGATGATGGTGGTGAAGTTTAACTGACCCAGCTGTCAATTTTGGCATAATCCCACAAAACAACCATCGAACTTCTGTTCGAACGCGTTCGTTACAACTATAATAAATCAAAATTCGCGTCGAAGAAGCAAGTACCATCAAAATATTGATCATATCAACAGAAATCGTGTAAAACGCCGGATGTTCTTGTAGGAATCCGGAATGAATATGCTCAAGGATTGCAATCAGCACGCTCAGGCTTGACGACACTAAGTATGATGTAACAATTGCAATTAACATAATAGTTGCAGTACGAATGGTGCGTTTTGAATGCTTTAAAGTGTTGTTTACATCGGACATTTTCGCTAACGATTCACTCACTGGTGCTAGAGATGCCAACGGTAGCTGTTGGTTGTTGTTACTGATGCCTGACACATTACGGTCATGTGTTGATAATGCAGAAGTTGTAGTATTGGCTTCTTGCTGAAACTTACATTAATGTTAGCAAAGTAACGAATCTAGACACGACAATTCGTCGCCTGACAACTAAGCGCCTGATAGCGTCCTAAGCTTAAACCTATGCATAATGGTTATGCGACCAAATGTTGACTCGACAAGATTTCGAATTATAGGTCGAGTTGTCGAGCGGAGCGACAGATTGTCGTGGCGTCCAACGCAACAGCTAGCCCTGCGTTTAATGCGAAATAAGACGTATTGCGCTATCTAAGCACAAGTCAAGCCTATCAACTTTTCAATTGAAAGAGACTTTTCATTTCGTTCATTGAAACTTTCTTTCAAAAAATGTGCTCGCAATTCCTCAACAATAGCTAACTTGGATCGGCGACTTACGCGTAACACTTTATTTGAGACTGTATCTTTATAGAAATATTAAAAGATTTGACAGGGCGAGCGACAAATTTTCACTGCATGTTTAAATGTAAGAAAACAATAAGCCCCGTTACCGTCATTAGCATGACTATTATGCTAATTAGCAGGTAATCAATTCAGGTACTTAAATTCCTTCTGTGTTTTATTTTTATTTTTCGCCAATTTTTTTTTAGCCATGACACTTATAACAATTTATTGACTAAAATAAATCTACGGTTTTAGCCAAATCGGCTTAAATATTTTTGAGTTTAGTCTTTTACGAAATTCTCAACTATAAACATTTAATAACGATGAAAATACGCGCCTTCGGCTGAACTTACAACTTTGAAGCATGGTAATATTATTCGATGTACCACTAACATTTCACGGCGTGGAATGTCACTCACAAATTGACTTAGGTAATTTTAGAATAGTAATAATTTGGCTAAAAATTCACCACTGTTTTGGCGAAAGTTTTTCAGAGTTTAGGGCCAAATTGGTCAATGGTTCAAAATTGAGAAAAAGCCTGGATTCTTTGTCGAACGGACATGCATCTTTCGACTTCAGAGTAAAAGCATAAAACGTTTCAAGAACATTCTGAGCTGCGTTCGGATTCTCTCTTCAATTAATCGTAGGAAAGTAACGAAACAGACATGCAGAATAAAAACAAAACAAACTTTGGAACTATCACAGTTTGTGGAATCATAATCATTTTGGTTATCATTGTTGTTGTTGATGATGGTGTTGTTGTTATTGTTGTTGCTGTTATTGTTGTTGCAGTTGTTCTTGTTATTGCAGTTTTTGTTGCTGTTGCCGTTGTTGCTTGGCCCATAGTCCATCAAATAAGCTGACAACTTTGGAGTGCCTTGTCGACTGCTGCAGTTGCGACACTGTTTTGTTGACGAACACAAATAATAATGACGTTGTTTGGTGCTGAAGTAATGCCGAATGCCGTGTTGTCGTTGTTGCTGAGCCCTACACGCCGCGTTTGCTACCATTTCGCGTTTGTCACTCTTCAGACAACTTGTACAATTTTGACCATTCATCTTTGTTAAGTGTCCTGATTGCATTTTTAACCCAAGTCTAAACGGCTGCGAGCTATCATCGCCATAGTTGCAACACGAGTTGCACAGAAACGTTTGAGCAGAGCAACACCTTGTTGAATGTTGAGTCCCTCTGTTTCGAACACGAAACAGTCGACGCAACTGTGTTGTTGTTGACGGTGTAACTCTACCTCGGGTAAACTGTGGGGACTCATCAAATACAAGTGATCTTACTAACGGTTGCACTGGTGATAACGGAACGTATGCGGTAGAAGCTGACGTTACGCAATTCGCAGACTGATGATCACTGGTTTCAATGAAATTGCTCTCACCACTTGTTTCTCGCCGTTGGCGTCGTGGAGCAAACACTTTGCTTGGAAAATGAAAATTTGGTGCAATTTTAGCGTTCGAAAGTGTCGACGCCTTACTCGAGCTAGACGAAAGTTGATTTGGACGAATGGATGAATCGTTATGCATTGGCGACAGATATGATCGACGCAAGCTTATAATGATTAGAATATTGAGATACAGTAGAATCGAGAACGGAAGAAAGACCTGAAACATGTCAGAATTATTAACGGTGTTCTTCCTGCATGAATGTTTTCAATCTCATCTGAGATCCAATTTTGAGTTAGGATTTGAACTCAGAACTCTGCTGAAGTGCGTTTGCCGTCACTGCTCAACTATTAACACTTGACGGCTGTGCCCATTTGTGTACTACGCGTAAGCAAAATAACCGTTAAACACAGCGATTTGTGTTAATAAATTGCTCTACGGTTAATGACGAAGCTTAGCTTGGAACTGAAATTACAATACAAATTTTTAACCACCGTTAAAACTAAAATTTATTTGCAGTCGTTTGAAAAGCAGACAGTATGCAGGTTATATGTGTCACAGCCCAGGTCGTCCAGAAAGAAATGTTTTCGTCTCTACACAGAATTTCTAGTGTGGTATATTGCCTATATCTCCTCCTACATGCGCCTGTCGGCATATAGCCGACCATAAAAGCAGTTGCAGATGCGGGCTGCGTGGCGTAGTGGCAGAGATTTGTCATAAGAATCCGACGGCCGCTGGTTTCAACCCACCTCATACACCTGCTTTTCCGGCTGCATACGTAAGTAGTAAAAAGGTCCAGTTAGAGGTGGGCAGCGTGGCGTAGTGGTAGAGTTTCGTTCCCTGTGTAATCCTACGCTTGAGAGTTCTATTCCACCCCTGAACTTTCCGATTATGATTAATCGACTGACGATTTACCTGTGCAATATGTGTAAAATAGAACATAACAATCAAATGATACAACGGTATCCGCGCAAGCACCCCAGGCATCACTGAAATTGACGAAAACCCGTCACACTGAGGCGATTCGTGGATCGACAGTTCCCAAAGCGACGATATTTTAAGCATACACGATACACTAATGACACTGACAATAATAACAACACGACGGTTTGTTGTACATCCAGCGGAAATACTACGCAAATAAAGCGAACTGGTCACAACGAAATAGCGTTCAATGGTTGCGGCAACAATTAAATATGTCGACGCGAGTTGAACAATTTTACTCAAACAAAAAAACGGCCGTATGATGGTGACCCAAAAGTAGTAAAGTGAAACGTTTTCTAAAACAGCGGTGCAAACAATATATACGTGTGCTAGGCGCCGATTATTGCGCCTGTTCCTTTAAGGATTAGGATTCGACTGGTCGTCCGTCTGTGACAAAAGACTTCTCGGAATAAAACATTCATCCACCTATATTGGGCCGTTTCAACAGAACAATTAGTAACAAATTGATCACACCAAGAGTGGATGATCACTCTTGTGCAACTGAGTACATTCTGTGTATTACAGAATGTACCCGGCACGCATTGCGTTTTTGGCCTACCCCCCTTGTTTAGGGGGTCTGTATGCAGTTTTATATCGTAGTAATGCTAGGACAAAATTGTACCCCCCTTGTTTAAGGGGGGTGGGGTAGGTGTACTGAAGCATACTGTTAATCTCTTGTTTAACCCCCCCCCCCTGATTGCGTAGGGTCGAACAAAAATGCAACGCGTCCTGGTACATTTAGTACCGTGCACAGCCCAAGCAGTTGCACACTCTTCTGCAAGGTGGACATCATCCACTCTTGATCACACTTATCTCCGCTGTCATGTTCTTGCAACGATTTTGAGTATTGCGTTGACTGCAATGGAATAACGATTGTGGATGAAATTCGGGCAAAATTTCTGTTCCGAACCCGATTCCGACTCCGACCTACAATGACGTCATCAATTGCTAAAACTAAGAAGAAGCTTCAAAATGCACCATTCTGATTTCGATTCAGGCGAGAAAATTGTATCGCGATTCCGACGTCGGCAAAATTTCACTCCCGATGGAAATTTTTATTGCATTATGCGCATTCGTGCACCTAACCTACATATCTTTTGAGGTAACAAACCGTCTGGCCAGTAAAATCGTACTTCAAATCGAGCTTATGTGGCTCAACATTTGCGAAACTTAGCAATGAATTTGAATTCAAGACAATTTGATCGTAAATTGTTAACGTAGAAAGCTTTAAAGTTTGGCTTAAGAACAATTTAATTCGCAAAATTCAAAACTACATTGTTAAGACACTTCAGCACTAAGGTTGTCCTGCTTGCTCGATCTAATAACCTTTTTGGCACTCTATGCTTCACTGACAACTAAAGCACCCACCCTATATTGGACGGCGTACGGACACAGGCGCTATCGCTTTATACTTAACTATGTTTGCTGCACACACGTGTGTTAAGGCATATTTACTATATAACCAGAGTTCGAACCGACACCGGCCGGTGGGTTGGCCGGGAAGTTGCGACCCTGTTCCGGTCACAATTAAAAGTCGACACGCCGGGAACTTGCTTACGATTTTACCACCTCGTAACATGCAGAGTGCAACCGGAATTCCGGTTCCGGTAGGGAAATCCGGTATTTTTTCACCGCAATTTTCCGTTATTTTAGGTATGGAAAATTTTTCTCATTTGAAAATTTAAGAAAATTGGCACTTAAAATTGTCTGAGCGTGTATATATTGCCAAAAATTTCAATTTGTGTCATACTCCATAATTTATCATGTGATTTCACGTACTGCATTGGTTTAAGGATTTTGGCACTCCAACTGGTGTGCTTACAGCATTAAAAGCGATAAAATAGCGTGAAAAATGAATTTTTTTGGTAACAAGTATTTATTTTCCGGCTCCGCTATATTCTTAACTTTCCGGTTCCGGTATTTTATAATTCCAGTTGCATCCTGGAAGGCATTGCTTGTTTACTGGTATTGAAATTGAAAGTATTTAAACCATAGACGTATATTATATACCTGCATAATCGTACAAAATCTGGACCGGAAACACGATCAAATACGTGACGAGCAGCAAAATATCCAAACACGCCAGCGCTGCCAAATAAATGACATGTGTATTTCGTAGCGAGGGTCGAAACAAAACAATGGCCAATATCAAACTCGCCACAAGACCAACAGATGCGACACAGCTTCCAAACACGGCAACAAGCCAAAATTTAACATCCAAATAGCTCATTGTTTCGTAATCGCATCCCAACTGATCAGCAGGTTCAACTGCAGCATTCAATGTAGCGTTTGAATTTTGAACTGAACCATTTGTGTACTGTAGTGTACCGCCCGA
This sequence comes from Enoplolaimus lenunculus, assembly GCA_030248215.1. Classification (NCBI taxonomy): domain Eukaryota; kingdom Metazoa; phylum Nematoda; class Enoplea; order Enoplida; family Thoracostomopsidae; genus Enoplolaimus; species Enoplolaimus lenunculus. The sequence continues at coordinate 14,262 of JASANG010000505.1, forward strand.
CGTCCACATGGGACTATGAGTGGTGTCCAAAAGCGGAGTCATGGCATTACCAGATCACGAAAACACTGGATTACAAATAGTCAGACAAAGAGTTTGGAGCGATATCAGATGGACTCCATCCGGCAGCCATGATGAACCGTTTGATGCTAGCGGAATTTACGAACGTGGTTATGCTTCAAAATTAAAATAATTTACGCATTTTAAAATCTGAACAATTTTAGCTTTAAATTATTTGGTCGAAGCTGTAGTAGGGGGCAGAGAAGCTCAGCCCTCGCTTGGAACAATTTTGGCCAGCCTGCGTTCTAAGCTCACTACGGGAATGCACTTGGTTATTCAAGACCAGTACCTTGTTTGAAAGACGCAGTCAAAAAGTTTAAGAGTTATGCCCCTTTTCAGATTTCAACGCATAGATTCTTTAGACATTGCTTCAGCCGGCCACACAAGGAACTCCCTGCGAAATTTTTGTCGAACGTAACCCCTTCTTCCCAGACTCCTAATTACACCCCTGCTGTATTGTGACATGCAGCGAGACCCTGTTTCCACCAGCTGGTGATAGGCTTTCAGCTTATTGCAATGACAAACATTTTATTTAAAGATACATAATATTCACTTGCTTGGAAACTAATTCGCCAACTACTGATACACGTGTGATAGTATTCTTTGGTAATAACAGCGGAAATACTGAATATATGTTTCGTATTTTCAAACGTGTGTGGTACCTATCACACAATTGTTGACTTGATGATAGATCTTGTAACTTTCGAGGCAGCAATGATGCGTTTAGAAATTCAGCACATTTTTTGCAATTGATCTGGCGTATCTCTGGGCAGATTTTGAAATACGCCATTGCAGGAATTCATCAATTTGAAAATTCTGATGATAGGTGTTATATGTATTTGAGAATATGGGAACTAGGCATATTCATCTTAAACAAAAAATGGTTCATTGAAATATTAAGTAAAAAGAACAATACTAGTACCCAAGCAATTGACAGATACAAACTCGAACTGGAAACTAAAGTAATAAACAAATATCGTGTGTTAAAATTTGGAAAACAGATACAAACGCGCTGCAGTAACGTCCAGATTACTATTCACGGACGTCGCTAGGATAGACTTTCCTTTCGGACATCACACAACCTCATTGAGGATTTTTGTTACCGATCGTAGCGAACGAGAAAACTTTTTAAACCCCTAGAATCTATCCAATAAAAAATACTTCTTTCGTCTCATCAAAAATTTTGCGAGAAGTTATCTTATCTTCCCATAAGTCCCTGATACCGTTTTATTTCATATTTGAAATCGTGTAGAAATAAGCTAAAATGCTCGCAAAAAACTCTTAAGATTTCCTTTATTAGTATGCTCATCATTTCGCAAGTCACATCGGTTTGTCAGCTTCAAGTCTTTTTCAAGCAAAAAGATCATACTTTGACAAAGTCGGCGATATTATGACAAACGCACGTCTTTCCACTGATACCGAGCGCATTGGAATTTTGGTCCATGTCAACTATAGAGGCCTGCCTGCCAAGCGTAAACATAAACATAAGACTACGATTAAGCTTAAACATAAGCCTAATCATAATTCTAAGCCGTACTTAGCCTTCACAGGTTCTAAGTGCACTGTCTCACGGTGGGCAGGTCCCTATAATTAACATACGCCGAAGTTTTTTCAACCCTGTACCTAAAATACGTGCCTTTATTTCTGCGCTTCGAGAGAAAACATAATAATTTCAAAGCTGTACCATCCCTTTAGATGTAACATATAACAGCGATTATACTTTGACAGTAACCTACACCGTGAAGCGATTTTTGGTCACTTCACTCTATGCAACCAGGACGTTACTCCATGGAGTAAACGTTTCATAGCCGACTTCTGTCACATTGAAAAATTTATTTTCATTGATAACTACCTAAATGTGTGCTGAGACACAGTTAAACAGAAAACCATACATAGTCAAATAATTGATGTAGTGCTCTGGAAACCTAAATTCTTGCTATGCCTAAGTATACAACCAACGCCCATACGAAATCATTAACTTCTACCATAATTATAAATTACATCTGTGTCACTTCTACGATAACTCAGAAAACTGAATAAAATACACAGAAACAGAAACGCTCTGAAACGACTTATTTCTCAATCAGCAATTTTAACACAAACGCTTATTATTAAAATTTTTTTAAATTTTAATCTAAATCCCAACAAACTGCATTAAACAATACCAGAATGAATTAACACTAAATTATTACTGGAATCAATTACAAACTGAACTAATGCTACATTGGCGATATATAATATATTGCGTGAGTGAGAAACAGTGTTAAACGAACCGGTGATCTCACTAAAACTTGGCGTGTGATATAAAGTAATAATCATTCAATACATATATATACCAATTGCCCAGGCACAGTAATACGGACACGTACAAAACCTATTAATACCAAAAACGCTATATTTCTTAGACACGAGGCACGCCAATTCACATCACCCTATAGCAACAGTAATATAACTGTCTCCTCAGCTTAGTAACAAAACAGTCAGAATTACATATGACTATGGAATAAAACTAATGTGCGTTGATAATGGTTAGACTTTAGTTTAGGCTTAGGTAAAGGCTCATTGCATGTTGGAACTATACGGCCTGCACGACCCCTGTTCGAAGTTTTGCAACCTTGGACCTCTTCACTTGAGTCAAACATGCTACCACTACATCGTGTTGTCGACTGCAATAACTTCATATTCCCGCATATATGCACATGTATGCTAATGCTTTTGCTTTACATACACATCACCACGCACATACACCGACAATGCACAGGTGTAACCGTAGGCCTGAGCTCAGGTAAGCCTTTTTCCAGCGTAAGCCTAAACCTAAACCTGTACCATGGGAAGGTAAAAGCGTACAAGAACCCTGATATCATTAACGTTGGACAACTTTTAAATGATAGGTACTAGAAAATAAGATTATTACTATTGCTATACGATATAATCAAAATCAAGCTTGTAGCAGGGGCGCAGCAGCTGATTCAACAACGAGCGTGGAGTCACCCCTCTGATCTGATAATTTCAAAGATAGAAGTTTTACGCAAATTGAAGTATTCTGAATTTGTTCGGCCATAACAATGCATGGAATCAAACACGGTCTAGTGTCACATGTCGCTTTCTTAAATTCATCAAATTTATTTTTGCAAAATTCACATTCAACACACTCTGCACCGAATAACTAACTTGGCTATTTGCTTATAATCTATTTTCATGACCTATATATAATCTTACCGTTTTCTTACTACCCTGATGAAAGAGAATAATGTAACGCTAGTATTTTGTTCTATTCTTGAAAATCTATGGTACGCGGATTAACAATTTGAGTTTACGTTGCTTATTCCGTTATAAAATGTTGAAATACAAAGCGAATGAAATTAGCAAATGCGAACTATTAAATGCTTCCTACTGCTGGATCGGTCTAGATTAGTGTGCTAAACATAATCTAGTCAAGTACCAGAACACTCAAGTCATATGTTTTGTTATACATTCGTCTAACTTAGCTAAAATAAACGTACAAAACAACAATTGGTTTTAAGCTTTTTTTATAAATTGTAATCTTATTTAAAATTAATTATTTTATGAAAATCACCTTACGAGTATTTTCGTACCAAACTAATCAGTGGACAACTATTAAAGCAAAAATATTTTTGAACAAATCGTCAACTCGGGTCGCAAGTAAACGCGGTTATCTCAAGCTAGGCCACTAGATGACCCAAAGACAACACCAAGCCGACGCTGCGTAACAGGCACCAAAATCAAAATTTTGTAAGTACCGAAATTGTGTTTTGGCTTTCAATTTTCAGATCAGCCACCGCGCAACGGTACAACGAAATGACTTTTTAACCGCGAACGAAAAAAATCTTCGCTTATATCTGACACGTTTTCAACGTATTAATCATAAAAATGTAACGATGTGCATATTATACGTTTGTCTGTCACGTGTCAAATTAATGACCTGTCAGTTGAAAAATTTACCATCTTTTTTATGAATAGGCGACAAAATACAGATCAAACCGGGATAAACCTTGCCAAATCTTCAAAAGTGACAATTTTGTTATATAATAACGCGAAAGGCCATCTTTGTCGTATATTATGCATAATCACGCCGATCGCTTGCGGAATCCAAGGGGCGTCTACTTCAGCCGATGTACGGGATACCAATACACTCCCATAAACTGGTGAACTGAAAACGTTTTAATACTTTAATCTTCTGGACACTATATGTAAACAATATTTCTTGTTCGCATATAACTTTTACAAGAGGTTTACCGTCCGGAAATGTAATTCAAACTACGACTTTCACAAACCGTTATATTATCAAACAGCAAAATAGCCAAAATTTCATTTCGGCAGTGTAATATTCATAAAAAAATTTCAATTTCTCCCGTATATATATCCTAACAGTTACTCTACATCGTGTACAAACTGCTTTTTTTTGGCCTTCAACAATTTCGCTAACGAATCCCCTCTATCCATTCGTTCGCTTGCGGCATACGACGCCTGATATCGAGCCACAAAATAACGCCACAAAATGTTGCCCTTCATTGCCACTGTTTAAAACCGGTTAACAGCCGGCGCACGACGACAGAACGCGCGCGGCTGAGGCAAAACGAACCGAATATAATAATTTTAACCAAATTATTGTTGTTTTTAAATCGTTTGATTACTAAACAATTTCTTTCTCTTTCTCTCGCTCTTTACCACACTTTTAAAGTTTTGTGTTTTTAAACGCAAGAGATAGCAAAATTGATGTGCGTTCAAGTCGAAAAGCGACGTGTGCACAATTTAGTTGTACAAAATCAATGCTATTTATTGCCACTGAGAATCGAATAAGTAGGCGTTTGACCGTAGGCGTTAGCCCGCAATTAATACCGTCACAATCATTAAATATTGTTTTATTTAAAGCCAGCGCTACGAATAACGGGGAACGATGGTGGGGAGATATCCCGTCGGAAAATTTTTAAACTGACAAGAGACTACGTAGTTGACCAGATTTCAAAATAACCGTCTGTATATATTCTAGACGTCACAATAGTTGATTATAGATGAGTATACGCCATTGCGAACTGAAAACCAGCTATTCCCCTGTTGAAAATGTGAAAAATCATCGCGTAAAAACGTTCTATTCGTTTGAGATGCATTTGCTTTCTCGTATTTCACGTCCGACGTTATTATAAGAGGTTAGCAAAACGTACAGACGTCACCACCTGGTGGCCTGTCTTCTGTGTTATTTGAATTCGACTGCAATTTTTTGTATTGCGATTGCACATTATTTTTGCAAGTTTCACAACGTTGTTTACAGCTTAATCGCTAAATATGGAATGAGGTAGTAAACCAGGGTGGACCACGGCTGGCCCATTTATAGAACAGGGCCGGAACAGTAGTATAAGCATATTCCTAAGCCTAAGCCTAAGCGCATGGATGAGCATATTCCGAAGCCCAAGCCTAACCCTAAGCCTAGCAAAAAAATTAGTCTAAAGCTTAAACTGACTCTATGATAGCCCCTCCGGAAAACGAGCCGGCATTGTTCTATACATGGGCCCCACGGCTTAACCAGGCACTGAGACCAATCTGTATTGCGGGACCCCAAGAGTTGATGAAAAACATGAGTCAAAAGGCGAAGGTACGGAATCTGGGCCCCATAGGAATTTAATAAAAATCGTTTATTTTATAGATTTCGACGCGCTGAGTTCAACGGTGCCATTTTTAGCGCTGCATGATCCCCGGTTCAATAGTTATGGCCCTTTAAATTTTAACTTTTTACCATATAAAACATGTACAATATCACCTGGATGATAGATATATACTTCCTGTTCCAAACTGTGCGTGTTTGCACTATAATTCGCGGGCCATAACTTCTGAACCGTTGGTCATGCAGCCATCGAGGCACAAAATGTACCATTACGAGTTGCGTTTTTGTTGTAGCCCTTATTTAGAGGGGGGTCGATGTCCCATGATATAATAAACCTGCAATTTTAATACTACAAATAGAGCACTTTTTGGCCGATGGCATATCATGTATTTCTTTTGTTCTGTGCATAATTCAACCCCCCTCTAAATAAAGGGCTCAGCCAAAAACGCGACGTGCGCTTGGTACATTCTTTTGTACACAGAATGTTCCCAGTTGCGCACTCTTCTTATATATTATACCATCCACTCTTGATTAAATTAACAGCATGCAATGGCGTAGAATAAAAAGTTACCTTCCGTGTGAGATTTCAATTACATTTTCAGTTGTTAACGTAGGTCGAATATAATTTCGCTCGCGCGCAAGAGATCCAAGTGCAAGTAAACTGAAAATATGCAAATTCGAAATATATTCAAAAGTATTATTCTAAATTAAACAATCAGTATCTAATAAAGCACGTTTTGTCAGTTTGAAGTCTATGCATCCTTAAGCGAACGCTCTACCAGTACACTACGCAGCCCGTCTCCCCAACTGCTTACATGGTCGACTATATGGCGGCACGTATAATGACAGTAAACAAACTATATGCTAGTGGAATGCGTTATATTGCATATACTCAAGGGGAAGCATGGCTCACTTGGTTACACATTGGTGGAAAATTTTGCTGTAGATACGCTCACTAATGGATCCAGAGGGTGGGGGCGGGGAGGGGCGTACGCCCCCCCTTGTCAGAAATTTGTTTACGATAAAATGGTAAGGTCCCTGCGTTACAATTTTCAGAAAATTATTTGGTGATAAAATGATAAGGTTCTTATCTTACAATTTTTGCGTTTCAAAACGTTTGCCAGTCCGCTCCCCTCGCGTCAGAAATTTTTGGATCTGCCTCTGGGTACCGTCAGGGACATCTCTTTCTGCAACGCATGTTTATAAATAACCCAAAATTTATACTGATTTCTGTTACTCAGTCAGCCCAGCACATGTTTGAGCAAAATGCTCTGTTTTCACAAGGTTTTACACATTTTAGCTTATCGAAGCTACTCAAATCCGCAATCATTTACCCAAATTTGTCAAAACACAACGTTTTAAAGAGGCTCAAAGGCCGGTCCGTTGCGCTCCTTGGCGTTTTGGTTACTTAAAATCACCAGAAGGAAACTTGATTTGATGCACGTTGAGGGCATTACTTGATGTCTTAGCGGGAACTTTACTTGATGCCTTAAATTTTAGATTTATAATTCAAGTAGTATCATATTCCGCAATATCTTTAATTCTTTCGTATTATATGAAACTAAGCTAAAATACCTCATAAACGCCTTTTTTTGCGACAAAATTACCTAAACATACAAATATAAATTTTTCAAATAAAATCCTTTGATTCAAATTTATGCTGCAATTAACCATCCCTAAATGTTGTGTTTCGAAGCTACAGAGTCTGAGAGCAGTAGCGAATCCAGAAATTTCTAAAATGGAGTCAGCGCGAGACTGTAATAGTGGAAAAAACTCGCAAGCAAAACGAACGTGAAGCCGAAATCCAATTTTAGTGCTAAACATTAATACAAATTCTCAGTTTTGATCATTATTGGCTGGCTAGGCCACGGTGCCTTTTTGGATTCGCCGGTACCTGTAATTCGAAGCAAAATAATTGAAAATATGTTTAGTCATAAGGTGGTTGTTAACGAAAATGAGCTTGTACTCTATAACGGGCCCGTAGGTAAGGGGAGGCCAGGGGGCTTAGCCAGCCCCCCCTGGAAAATTTTAGCATCCTCCTCGAAAGTTTTCAACCTTGGTTGTAACTCATTGAAAACCATTGAATGCCCCTTCTGACTGGCTACGGGCCTGACTTTATATAAATTCTTATAAAGTTATGCAGGACATATAAAGGTCTATCCAGATTTACAAGCTAGAGTCAAAAATTAATGGACTCCAGTGTTGTGATTGAGAAGTATGACACCAACCATAAGATGCAAAACTTAACTAGTAAACGTCAAACCTTAAACTTTTTAGAACATTTGCGGTATACATCCAGCTAAGCAGTATTGTTAATGAATCCAGCCATAAATCCGTTTACACCCGACAATACTGTAGTACTGAGTGCGCCTTTATTAAATCTTTAATTAGCATTTTATAAAAGGTCAAAACCCAGAAGTAAACAACACGAGAAAGATGGAACCATACTCTACCCCATTATTCCCTGATATAAGACAGATCTTTTGTCCCAATACCAGCGTAAACTCCTACAAAACCGGTTTCTTACCGTCCAAGGTAGTCTAAAACATATATAAACCGTTTGATAAAGCCTAGGAGTACCTTTGTTAAAATAGGACATGAATAAAACAAACCGAACTGCGTTCTGCATCATTTGCATATGTCTTAAAACAACTGTCTGATTTGTTTTTTTTCTTGATAACCCAACGAACGAACATAAATAGATATTCATTTATTGTTTCAAACACATATAACGCATAACCATCTGAGAACCTAAAGCCAAAACGTAAATACAAACCAAAGTTTAGCTCATCCCGAATCTAAATTTGAACTATTCAAACCTAAACAACGTAAGCAATTAAGGATGTCCAAAACATGAACCAGGTTTAGTAAAATTAATTTTCGCATTATGAATCTGAACACAAGTTATCGCTGCCAAGATCTGAGCAGGTTTTTTTGCGTAAGGAAATATACAAAATGTCACCGTCCAAGATTTTTGCCAATATTTTCATATGCGTGCAACACCAGCTAAATTTAGAACCAACTGACCGATAACTTTTAAATTTGGCAAATTTTTTTTGCATTTGATTGACCGTATTTGCGTACCAAGTTTGACATTTACTTATTGCTGGCAACAATTTAAAAACCTTATCAGATAACTAATCAAATAAGGTGGGCAAATATTCTCTCAATAACATAACTTCAGTGTTTAACGTTCTCATGTGTGGGATCGGCATAACGTTTAAGGGTATATTGCATTGCAATGGCAATGAGCGGAAATACGGACTTAACAATAGACACATATGCGGATGCGAGGGCCACCCAGGAACAGACCCGAATTCGTATCTAAACCAGGAACAGACCCGAATTCGCATCTAAACCAGGAACAGACCCGAATTCGCATCTAAACCAGGAACAGATCCGAATTCGTATCTAAACCAGGAACAGACCCGAATTCGCATCTAAACCAGGAACAGATCCGAATTCGTATCTAAACCAGGAACAGACCCGAATTCGTATCTAAACCAGGAACAGACCCGAACTCGCATCTAAACCAGGAACAGATCCGAATTCGTATCTAAACCAGGAACAGACCCGAATTCGTATCTAAACCAGGAACAGACCCGAATTCGTATCTAAACCAGGAACAGACCCGAATTCGTATCTAAACCAGGAACAGACCCGAATTCGTATCTAAACCAGGAACAGACCCGAATTCGTATCTAAACCAGGAACAGACCCGAATTCGTATCTAAACCAGGAACAGAATTGTTATATAATTGCGCTGCCTTCTGTTTATAAATCTCTGGATCCGCTACTGCATCGACACGTACGTGTAAAATGGCCAAATAACCATTGTTAGGTACGCGTTTCATCTTATAATAGCGCCACCTAAACTAATAATGAATCCAGAGTCACGGTCACGTATAACATCTTTCAACCAATTCCCGCAGTCCCCGAGCCATTATCCGTTACACTGTTTACTGAACAAAACAAATAAACCAAAGAAACTATCGCACAGTCTCTGTTCGCCAGTTTTCGAGTTAAAACGGTTTGAACCACAAACCGCTAGTATGAACCTAAGCATTAGTGGCGATCTCGTTCAAAATATTAATGTTCATTTTTTACAAAAAAGTATGCAAATGCTTACAGACAATTAAAATCCAACGACGACTACAGATTGTGTGATGGTCAGTAGGATCAAAATCAAAATTTCGTTTCAGTATTTAGTGCTGAAATTGCGTTTGGCTTAATAATCTCGTTTTATAACCAATATTTGTGTGTTTTTAATAGTTAAAACTTTGGAATGCGCTTAATCTACTATTACGACCCTAAAAGTAACACTTGTCGAACCCGCAAACGAGTGGTGATCAAGTTCTTACCGGCACATGTAAGGGGGTGTAAAAAAATTCGAGGATAGATGGTCATATGACATGACTTACAAGCAGAGCTAAAACCATTGTTCAGTAACAAAAATTTTTCTACTACCCTAAACTGCGCCGCTCGTGCTACGGCTTGAGTTCCTAGTGATAACAAATTAACTAACCAAACAGAGCGTTGCATAAATTCTTTGCTGTTGTCATTAAACTGAAACACTCCAAAGTTGCCAAGGCTGCAAATAGTTGCTTTAAGACACCAGCATAGTAAAATTTTACAGTTGTCTACATATAAGTGTGATCGCTGACGCAGCAATGCAAAACGCTAGAAATGTTTCAAACATTAAATTGCGTTCAAGTATGACTTTTGAGTCCGCCTATCGAGCAGAAGTGTACAGTGAGTGACGCTTGCTGCACCTAAACCATTTTAGTCCGATTACATCGACGGAAGGGCAGCCCCTCCCACGTCGGCGAACCCCTTTTCACCGTCTTTGATAGTCACAAATTGTCGAAACCTCCGGCAAAATTTCTACCTGAGATTGGACTCCGATTTTCTGCACGATTCACATATGCAGACCTGCTGTTGTACACAGATACCTATAGTAAAACAAACCATCATTACAATAATTAAAACACCATAACGCAGGGCTACTATAGTTAAGCCTCATCTGTCATTTGTTACACAAATTCAATGTGACCAAAGAATCACAAATTTTTACCTGCACTTTGAAAATGTTTCCCCGCGACGTTAAAACTACCGAGCATATTCCAACGCTGTCTCAGTTTCGTTTAAGTTACAGACGGAACTTCTGGAACTGTAGCTGAAGACGAATTGTCAGGATGTTTAGCTTCGCAAATAAACTCTTTAGATATGTTTTAATGCAACCCGCGGTATGTATAAGTACAAAACCAAGCATCGTTAAAATAAAACGATTGCGCAACCCCCGTAGCCAAGGGGGGTGCCAGGGGGTTCAACCCTTCCTGGAAAAATTTTGGCCCCCCTAGAAAATTTTCAAACTTGCTGGCAAGTGAACAAAAACCTTCATAGGCCCCTCCTGAAAATTTTTTAACCACCCCAGGCCCCTAGCAAAGTGAGCCGGCTACGGGCCTGGCGCAACCACGTTAACTATGTGCATTTTACTCAAAAAATAAATACTCGACTTTGCTCTTAAACTTAATTGGGCGCATGTTACTTTTAGGGGCGCCAAGAGTTGTTTTATGTACAGTTTTTAACTAATTCACGGCAAAATACTTCTAGCTGAAACCACCATAGAAGCACGCAACCACTGAAACAACGCTACTTAATTGCTCAGTTTCTTTTTCAAGGTAGCGGTAGCATATAAACAATAGATTTCAATACTCATAATTCATTCAAATTTTGCTTCGTCGTCATATTTACGATCTAAACGGGCACACACCTAAAGGGAGCCCAGTAGGAGTTGAGCCTCTTAAAAAACGTTGCCCTCGCCTAAAAAATTATAAACCTTGCTTGTATGCCATCGAAAGCCCCTTGTATGCTCCTCCTAAGAAATATTTAGCCCCACTTGCAAAATCAAATGAGGCTACGGACCTCAATGCTTAATTAAGTGATTATTGGCATAGTTAGTATTTGGAAAAGGGTGGTATTACGATTTGCGTTCCACGAAAATTTTGAAGAGGTGTTACTTGTATTCCCATCTATAAAAAATTCTCAAAAATCCTGAACCAAAACCATAACGGGGGTTTGGCAGGTAAACCACCAGGATGAAAGCGCCTCACGGTAGTGACCCGAATAAGAGGGGTGACTGATATTTATTTGGTCTCTCCAGAGGGTTCTCACCTGTTATTCGGCTACGGACTGCTATTTATTTTCAACCTGCCCTCTGTCACCCTTCGTTACTGATATATCTGCGGTATTGCAACTAACCGTTGAATTAAACGTTTCTTTGTCTTGTGTCAATAGCTTGAGTGATAATGCAAGGTTATACTTAGAAATGTACTTTCAAAATTTAAGTACGCTTTAAAGTTTTGAACTCAAATCATTTGGTCCTGGAGTGTTCACAAGACTGAGTACCCAACCATCAAATGTTTTCAGTGGTTCACAAAATACTTTTAGCTACTAACATTGTAATACCAATTTGAAGGCACGTTGTATGTGTTTCGATTAAACATGGTAAAGTAACTATCGCGGAAATCGCTTAATTCCATAAAATACTGCACACAACTTTCAAATCTAAAGCTATAACCAACAATAAAACCGCAATATTTGGTAGACTTAAAACAGCATATATACCAGGCTAAAGTGCTAAGGTACATACAGTAAAAAATTTAATAAATTTCACAGAAGTTGTCAGCTAAAATCTACGATTTCCTACTCAAACCGCTTAACTTTATCGCAAAAATAACTTTTAATCTAACCAGATCTGTACATAGATAAACAACCCAACCGTATCAAATAAAACCCGACTGAACTCTGACACTCTTTCAGATGCACTATATTTCAGTTGCGTATGAGGGCCGTCTTGGACCAGCGCTACCGGTTTTACTTCCTTCAGAAGCTTTTTACGGAAATCTATAATCAGAGCCACCTGCGTCACCGAAACCCAGTAGTGACGTTTTGCACATATGGCATATTTGTACACTGGCAGACGATAATGGGAGATCAGTCGAGGCTTTCCAAACCAAAATCAAATCCAACATTTTGTATTAACGTTGAATACTAAAATTGCATTCGGCTCATTGCTTGCGAATCGTTTTTCACTGTTATATATTACGCGACCCCGTTTCAGCAACTTCATGTGTCCGCCACTGCGTTTGTGCTACTTTACTGCTTCAGAATACTGGTGTTAATATATACCTTTCTGGTCACAAGACCCGTTGCATTAGAAACCAAACATTTGTTGCCACTCTGGAATGCGGTCGACAGTTTAAGTACAACCTACAATCTAAGGATGGAGGTATACTTTTTGAATATTTTATAGTCGTCTGGTACCGTCCGTCGCCACACGTCACCGTCAGTCACAGCGCAGTTCCATACACGGCATTGCTCGCGTAATAATATACCACATGATGACAGACAGTGACGGACTTCAACGTACGGCGCCCCACGACTAGTATAGCGCCACCTTAAAGTCTGTGAGGTTCGTAAATTAACCGCCAAAAGCGAATCACTGGTCCGAGATACTGTGGGAGAAATGCAAAGTTTTGAACGCATCATACTTCAATCAAATTGAAATTTTAAGCCAGTTGCTGTTGGTATTGTCAAAGTAACTTAACCGAAAACTAGTTTATCGCAAATTTACACATGCAGCTCCAGTTGATCGAGAGCACTGTTGAATCAGGTTACATTGGATATTGAGCCGAACAACAAAATTACGCCGAAATCGAGACTAGAAATTTTCCGGCCAAATACTAATTTCATCCACGACGAGCCATATGATATATAATTTTTATGCCTCATTGCTGTAAGTTCATGTGTACATGTTATCCACAGTCTATCATCATAATCATTAACTAACAAACATTAAAATAACAAAGAGCAACCGAAATGAAAAAATTCCTATTCCGATTATACCTGTAATCGAAATTGGAACTGGCTTTGAATCTGAATTCTGATACGCTTGGATATTTTACAAATTCTATCTGATAAGCTAAAATCATCATGTGACAACCCAAATCTGGCCAAAAAAAACACCGGATGGAGTAAACGCATAATCAAATCCTAACACATGCACTAAACAGCACATATTACGATGGGGCTTACAGGCAAATATAAATTCCATTAAACTAAATTATTCTATGATAACCTTGAGACTAAAATGATGGTCAATTTTTGAAGTATTATATAGCAGTCATAGGCTAAGAAACGAAGCAAACAAGGAAAAACAAAACTATCGCTATCGTGTAAAAAAATGACATTCTATGAGGATGGTAATCATCTGTGAATATCACCGGCATCAGTCATTCAATCCCTAATCTAGAAATTTCTGACGATGAGGGGCCAGATATAATAGTGAAAAACACTCGCGAGCAAAGCAAGAGAATCGGAATGCAACAATTCTAGTATTTACTACAATTTTGACACAATATTTTGGTTTTGGTACCCTGTTGTATGCCGCAGACCTGGATGACCTCTCCTTGGATCAAACGTGTTCACGTATAGTCAATTGGTGTTCCTGATTTTAATATACAATAAAATGTAGATTTAAAAATATTATAATTTTTTAAATTAAACTCTTGCGTAGTCAGAACGGACACCTAAAAATTAATCTTGAATAATCGACTAATTATAAATTATAGAACAAACCACTGCATCAAATTAATATTATCTACTTAAACCTGTTGGACTATTTATTACAAAAGCTATTAAGAATTGTTTTTGTTTTTAAAATTTTCGAAGAATCCATATTAAACGAGGAAGCAGATCAAATGACTTGGTTTCGTTAGTATGAAATAAATTTTCACATACTGTAGTCACCCGAATAAGAAGGGGGTCTAATATTTATTTGACCTCTCCAGAGGTTACCCCTTGTGTTTGTTATTGGGTTACGGACTGTAATATATTTTAAACCACGTTCCGCCACCTTTCGTTACTAATATATATCCGGTATAGGAACAATCCGTTGAATTAAGCGTTTATTTGTCTTGTTCAAAATCTTGAGCGATAATGCAAGGCTACTTAGGGATGTACTTTCAAAACTTAAGTATGCTTTAAAGTTTCGAGCTTAACTTTATTTGGGCCTGTAGTGATTTATGCACTACAATTAGGGATAATTGACATTTATGGTCTCGTAATTAGGGTTTAGGGAGTCTATGCGCTTACGGACTCTTATTAGGAATAGGGATAAGGACTCCAATTGATTGGCACTCAAGACGGAACGGGGACCCTCTCTTATTACCCCGTCGATTATTCGGGTCACTACAGTAAACATACACGGTTTATACTGTCAAAAACAAAACATTATCTGAAAACATCATTGGTTAAAAGCGACTTATTAATAGCGATCATACCAAAAATGTGCATTCAAATACTCATGCGTCAACATTACCAATTACAACTCACGTATGCTCCGTGAGAATTTTCCACTATTTCCAGGAAGATTCGATGCGCTCCCGTATAGACATAGTTTTCAGAGTCAAATCAGCTTTAGTAATTAACAAATGACTGGTAATGTTTAGTCCATTCCCACATAACGCCTTAAGCACTTGAAATTATTTAGGGGTGGATGAATTTTACCTGATTACCTGTGATTCTGAGGCTTCAAATTATACAATACAGTATCGTAAACAGGCATCAACCTTTAATGGAAACAAATCAAAATCTACAGTAATTGTTGGCTGAATTCAAATTTAATTAATACCTATCTGGAATAAAAATCCATATATATATGATGTGGTACTGTTTAAAACCGCCGAATATGTCGAGAAATAAAACCTAAAACATTGTGTCCTCGGCTGCTACGACAGAAACTGATACCGAGTTTGTACTGCATACATTCTGAGAGTCTGAAACAGTCTCAACAAAGCAGTCGACCAGCAGAAATTAACAATCTACAGCCAAGCAACCACACTAAATAGCACAGTAGGGCGCATAACACAACACGCATTGGTGTAGACCAAAAGAATCAAAATTAGACCATAGTAGCGGTTCATGTTAGGGGCTTATTTACAAAGCCTAAGATTAAATCTAAGTTTAACTCTAAACCGAAGCCTAAGTCTAAACATGAGACTAATCGTACGCCTAACCTAGGCATCGTAGACTCAATTAACTCCGCCAGTTCTCCTGTCTCCCAACTGGCAAGCCCTGTAAGTAACACGGGCCAAAATAGCAAAAGCGGCATAAAGAAATAGTTGTGACACCTTTAAATTCCACAAATAGTACCAATTGGTATGTAGAAAAGAGCGTCAGTCATGCTTATAGTCACTTAACCACTATTTCATTTCAAAAGCACTAAACATCGAAACCAACCAATCTAAGGCCTGTGTCAATTACCTTAAACAGCCCACTGATACCTAATCTTATTGTCTAAAGTGTCTCTCAAGGGACACTTGTCTGCGTCTAGTACTTCTTAAAGTGACTCTATACTTTTTGAGGATGCCGTGTGACCCGAATAAGAACTGAGAGTTGTCTCTATTTTTGGGTCTGAATCAATTGTAGTCTATTTCCATAACAGCCTGAGCCCAAATGGGTTCAAATTTGTAATACGCGAATTGTCGTGCGGTGCCGGACAATGATTCGTACAAGTTTGTCAATAAGTTTATTTGATGTGCGTCGCTATTATACATAATGCAAAATACCACCACACTTTACTGGACAACTTACTTCAAAATCCGACATTTTCAAGCAAACACCGTCTATGGGGTTGATAACGGATAAACTAGCCAACTATTCTAAATACTGTCTGAATCGTTCAAACCGTCAAATATTGATACAATCTTCAATTTAATTAGTGATGAAACTAGCGCGCTTTTACCCCCTTAGGGTGGCCTGGCTTCCCAAATGGAGCTCACACTGAGTGGAGCATTTTTTGTTAATCTCACACAAATTTAGTTTAAATTCCGTTCATTCCACGTAAACTGTTAGACGTCCTAAAAACATCGAATCTGTAGGAGTACACAAAATATGTTCCAAAAGATTAATAAACAATTGAATATTTGTTCGTTCGAATGGGGTCTTTGCCAACGACACAGGTTGCCTCGATGAAAACAACAACAGGATCCGGTGGATCACACATAGGGCCTTAACAAATCATTTCGGACCTCGTTTGAATCTTTTCGAGTCCAGTGGCCCGCACGGGAGAGAGCCTCACGAAGCGTAGCCTCATGCGGCCTCGACCGTGAACTTTAACACAAGTATCGTTACTGCATTTTGAAAATGCACAATTTCCTGCAACTACGCTTTCATTACAACACACTGTAAAGTTAATTCGTTTTTGCAGCTATTTAGTTTGCAAAGAAAACCAAAATTGCTAACTTTTTTGCATTTTATATATCTACATCTGGTTTAGATACACAAAGCGCAAGAATTGTTATACAATTCAAAAATTAACTTAATCATAACAGGTGTTCAATTTCACAGCCTGCACTTTTAGAAAAATCGTTTGCCAAACTAAAATGCGATAGTGAACAAAACAATTTTTCGTGTGGATTGAAGCATAGTTTGGTCAGGTTTCAATATTCGGAAAAGTATGTAGCACCTAACCCAGCACCTAACACAAATTCACATTAGATCAAAGTTGTTAAGCCGCAATTAAATCATACCCTGAATTAGTCAGGTTGAATCGAAAATATTCACGTGTTTAAGCATAAGCACACTGGCCGAGTTTGGATATATTCAAATTTATGTCCGATTGAATTTGAGATTTTAACACAAAACGAATATCAGGTCGCCTACTGGTTTCGTTTTCATTGAAACTTCATTAAACCAAATCTAAAATGCAAACCCGGCTATTAGCTGCTGGGTTACAAACTAAAAATTGTACGTTTCACTAAAAATCAGTTTCACTGCTCGTGGGTGTTTTTTAAATTTGAGTTAATTCGCATTCTAAATTTTACACCAAAACCAATATTTGAACGGTCGTTTTTTATATATGTCGGCTTCAGTATATCATAATCATCCAGAGTCACACTTCATGACCAACAAGATAATGGATTAGTTAAGTGATATTCATGGACGCTGCGAGTATGTTGAGTTGACGTGTGCAAGTGAGTTAAGAACAACGATTAAAATTTATTTAGGCTTCTGTACCTGCAAGATTTGGTAAACTTTTTTGCTCATTACTCCTTACGTTTGTAAAAATTGTTTCTGAAAAGCATGGATGTGCGCTGCACCCTACTCCACATGCCAGCCAGCACTCAATGGTGATTATTTGTCTTTTATCTGATTTCATCCGATCAAGCTCATTAACTCCGGCAAATGGTTCACGTTCTCATACGAACGGATAAAAAATAAAAAATCTTGAAATATTACTTTACTTAACCTAAAACCGCTTAAAATAGTAAAAGCCATTTAATGGTAGGGTTTATTTTCATTATGTTTACACAAGACCACAGTTTATGAGCTTGGTTTCATATTTCGGTTTCCTAGAATCGAAACCTGTCATTATTAGCTTTTAAAATAGAAGACACCGATTAATAGAACAATTTAGATTCGCCGTCAGCGGTAACTGTGTTTCCAAATCTGACTAGCAATATTTTGTCATTTTATTGCTGCTGTACATCGAAAACACAGGCCGGAAATTAAAACAATCCGAATAACAGGAAATCGTTTCGCGATCCACCAGCAGAAACCGTTCAAAACGCCCATAACTCTTCACCCGAACCAGCAATGCAATTGGTTTTTAGCCTACTGAACACCAAGGAGCGTACGTAGTATTTCTTTTCTTCGGCTGGGTATAATGTTATGTAGGTACGTTTTTTGCTAGCGAACGTAGCAAAGAAAATTTCTTAACCACATTGGAACCAGATGGATATTTTAAACCAAATTGAATTGGCTTTTCCCTGGTATCCCCTGAAATTTCGGAAAGGGATATATCATCTCTATTCATCCTTTTTTAATACTCCTCTAAAAACAGCGTTCATTCTCGAACCAGCTATAAAGTTGGAAATATTGAAATCTTAAAAAATCGAATTCTTCAAAAATTCAAATGTACGCGTGGATTGATGAGGGCAGGACATGAGAAGCTCAAATATGCAAAAATTTTCAAAATCGAACCATTTTTGGGCAAACGCGGGCTGCGGGAAGACGATAACGAAAAAGACCCGTTATAGGTGGAAAGTTTACAAGTTCGCACCTGTAGCTGTTTAATATTTGAAATTTTCGCAACGAGACCCGACTTGCCCTCAAATAAGTAATATTCTTGCAGGCCCCCGTTCATGACCGCTACCAGTTAAGCATCCAGGGACGGCGTTAGGATAGTCGGCTTCCCCAACAGGCCCCAAGTGGACACCCAATAAAATGTTTCACAGCTCTACAACTTCGTGGTTTGTGAAAAAGTTTTCAGTTTGCCAAGATGGGACGCCCCATGGATCGCGGCGCCCAAACGGGGGATTTGGTTGGCACGTTAGCTGGCACTCCAGGAACCAATTTAAATAGTTTAAAACTAACCAGTCCAATTGTGCTGCATTATACACAACATCCAACAGTAAATCAATACGTTTTAATATTAAGCTTTGTAAGCTGAGCATAATAGTCGTCTCTTGATCTGAGATATCGAATTTGATGTCACCAATTTTATGATCCAAATCCCTGAAAATCAACAGTGAAGAAAAATGTGAGTTTAATTAGCGTATAACCAGATATCGGTTTCCGGCAATAATTGACATCTGTTTTTTGTTTCCGCTATTTTTACTATCCGTATATACCCTGATTTTAATAGGTTCATCTGTTTGAATACTATAGCCAGTTTTCACTAAACACAATTGCCAAGACTACGCATTGAAAAATACACAATCGACCATCAACGTTTAAGTCAATTTTAGCTTCAAATTGAGATTGACTTAAAATTAACACTTCAATAGCCCAGTGAAATGTATAACATATAGTATTTATGACAGCCAGAAAACCAAATCGGACTCTTTTTGCATGTCGTCCAGCCCCCCCGTACGCTTAGGCTTGGGCTCAGACTTAGGTTACAGAAACGACTTATCTATGCCTAAGACTTAACCGTAAATGTGAAAAACAGTATACATTCGCTAGAGAGCGAAACGAACTAACGATATACAAAAATAAGACAAACTATTGAAACAAAGAAATTTGGTAAGTACCATATTTACAGGGGCCTATTTGCGAAAACCACAAAAACTGTACACACGAAAGTATTAACTGAATCGTCTAAAAATGAAAGAGAACATTTTCAATTTTTAAAAAAAGTTGTAACGCACCGCAGCAATCACCCTACGTTTGTACGCTAAATCTAATACTGAATCAGCAACAAAAATGTCTCGATTTCCAACGGAATTGCGGAAAAGATAACAAAAATATGAGTTTTTTTATCCGCCGAAGCCGGCTTGCTGGTAAACAGTAATTAAGACACATTTCAATATAGCTTAAAAAAGCAAATTGAACTTGGTCCAGTGTTTATAGATACTGTTTGTTAGAGTTTGTATGTTTCAGGTCAAACCATTAAATATCCATTTTCGTAACTTTATATCAAGGCAAACATTATGTAAACCTAACAACTTGACTAGCAATCATTACCTAGTCAGACGACTTTTATAGTGAACCAAATTTTCCGATGTAAAAACGTATTCTAAATCTGCCAGACGACCATCGTTTTCATTTTCTAATCCTGGTTCCTTCGGAATGACCACAAGATAACCAAGCTTAAAGGTACAATTTTAACTGCATGGTTATACTGGAATGTTGCGCAAAAACTTAAATTGTTCGATTCATTTGAGTAATATATATCGTATAAAACTTGGGTCCATTTAAAGATCAGGGGCGTAACATTTTTCTGTGGGACTAGAAAAAAATAAGCTTAAACCTTTAGACTAATTTTTTGCTTGGCTTACACATAAGCTTAGGTTTAGGCTTAGGAATATGCTCATTCTAACGCTTAGGCCTAGTCTTAGGCTTAGGCTTAAGAATATGCTTATAATACGGTTCCACCCCTGTTCTTTATATTGGCCAAAACTTGTGACAAAACCCAGTCACGTTTGAAGAAAGCAAGTGTGTGTTAATCAACCGAAACAGCTTTGACGTTACTTGACATTTTTAGAAAATTGTTTCAATTGGTAACACACGAACCTTCTTTGAAATTCTGGCCCGTGTTACTTTAAGGGGCGTCCCGGATTTCTGGTGGGTCTATAAAAGAGTAGGTTTAGATTCTAAATTACATTTTTTTTCTGTTTAGGCTTAGACTTAGACTGAAGCTTACGCGTAGGAATACGCTTTATCTACTGTTACGCCCCTTAAAGCAACATTGGCCGAAATTCTGATAGAACATAACCCATTTTACAAAATCTTGGCTACGCCCAAATTACCATCGGAACATATATCACTGAACACTCTTCAACGCAGTACTTCAACGCTCGCATTTCATCGAGAGCGACTTCCGACAGCAAATCAGGAAGGCCTGCGTATGTTGCTTTTGCTAAAATTTAACAACAACATTCTCCTAAGAAACCAATCTTTTTTCAAAATTTGCAAAACTCAATTCCTTTTGTATTTCGGTTTGACACGAAATCCTGTTTCAAACAAAACGATTCTGATATTATCATTTCACAACGGACCAATCACACAGGGCTATATCTGCTTCAATGTATAAAGCAAAATTTCTTTTTTGCCTCAGTGATACTTTGTGTTCCCCCCCTAAAATCCTATATGCCTCAGATCCACACCAAAAGCAACCAACTTAGCGGGTTGAACGTTAATATAAAACAACTAAGAAATACCACAAACATTAAAGCATATTTCACCTTAAAAAAGCAGAGGTTTTACAGACAAGTAATGCGTCAAATTTATACAAGCCTATGTATGATGCCACTTTTAAACAAATCAAGTCAGCCTAAAAGCTAAACACACCAGTGTCCAATTCTGATGAAATTCCATGGTGAATTACGATTTTGTTTTCTTGGAACGATTCGTTAAAATTAATCTATAAAATGGCATAATCTGCTTAATTAAGCCATTGACAATGAATGTGTATGGTATCACGACAATTCGTAGCCGGACAACTCGTAGGCAGACAACTTATATTCACAAATTTCATCGACTTGACAATTCATCGCCCATCATTATGCTCACGCTTAGATTTAGGCTAAGGATTACGCTTAGGATTAAGCTCAGATTTAATCACAGGATTAAAGACACTGGTATGCGACAAGTTGTCGGGCGACGAATAGTATTAGATTCAATGTTAGCCGCCGCAAAAATTCAGCCGTATTACCAACAGCGGTATTTATCGCAATAATTATGGCGGTGGCTTAGCACTGCTCACTGCTCGAACATCGTCTAACTCCAAATAAATTAGGGAACTTACTATTTTTCCTCACAAATGAAAACTTCCTTCACAAAACGTTTGCATTTCTTTTACTTATTACCAATACACCGTGTTCGTTCAGGGAACCACTTATACCCTAAAATTCCCCGCACTAAGCGGTTCTGACATGCTAGTGCTCAAAAACGCAGTCTATGCGTGTTTAATTAGAACCTTTCATACTGTTGCAATAATGAGTTACCTAATTTGGGAGGTTTGCATAGCGACATTCCTTCATTCTGCTCAGTGGAATTTCCTACTGTAAATGATTTAAACGGGGTACAGCTTTTCAAATAACATAATTAAGTGTTTATATATTTTGTTAGTTTAGCGGTTGTAAACAAAAACTTTCGCTTTCAGCCGCCGTTACTCGGTTCGTCTAAGGTGAATATAAAATCGCTACTCTTACAGTAAATTTCAATATCGCAGTCAACGACTCTAATTGATGCATTTCTTCGTCATTCAGCTGTAAATGTAGCAAAAATTAATTTAAGAATGAAATTCAATCAAAATATATCTGAGCGAGCTATACTTGGCCAAGGGATCAGCGCCACAGCTAAAACTACCCAGCCCAAAGAGTGTGGCGCGGGCATCTGTGGTCCCAAGCAAAACCATATTATACCATGTCTGATCGAAATAGTTTGCGTCATCGGCGGAATTTTGTAATATTAAAATATCAAAATAATTACTAAGCACGCTTGAAAAACTATAAAATTTCAAACAATTGAACGTTAATTTGTCGTGTATCAAAAGCTTGAGCAATAATGCAACGTTATACTTGGGAATGTATTTTCAAAACTTAAATATGCTTTAAAGTTGTGAACTAAACTATATTTGGTCCTGGAGTCATTTATGCACTACAATTAGGAATAACTGACATTTATGGACTCTAAATGGGGATGAAGGAATCTATCCCCTTACGATCTTTTATTAGGGATACGGACTCCTAAATCTTGATACACAAAATTGGGAACCCTTCTTATTACACCCTAATATTCGGGTCACTACCGTAGTTTCAAGTATTAGCTGTTAACTATGCACTTTTACAAATTAATTTGTCATCAAAATGGAAATTTAAAAATGAATAACGTAAAACAACAAACGCTAAACTATTTGACGAAACTTCGCAAAATACAACTGTGTTTCGATGTATAAATTATTGAGCAAATATAACTTAAGCCAACCTCGAACTAAAATTGTCAGGAATTGTCCAATGAACCAAAGGAAAAACATCTGTTACTATACTGAACACATAACATAAATAACCCAAAAATACATAGCTACCGTTAAAGAAAAATTACTGCCAAATCCAGGCATTCATTACGAAACTAAAACTTTTGAATCATTTGCAGTTTCCAAACATTTATCAATTTAGCGGCACAGGCAAAAACTTAAATTTGCTGTAGACAATTTCATGAAATTCAGCTTCCGAAAAAACGATAAAAGTCACAAAAATGCACATATCCCACCTTTTTCAAACATTCAACCATAGATCCCAATTCTCGCAAGCAATCTTCTATATATCGACAATTGCTAACTGTCTAAAAAGTAAGCTTGTAACCTACCACTAAAAACACAATACTGGTTAACAAATGTTTCCAACTGTATTTAAAACTAATATCACAAGACAGCAACAACAAGAGGGGTCAATGTAGGGTGCGACCCCTCCCCGGACCCATTTGCGAACCTCTCGCTAACTCTTCCAAAAAAATCTATTGATTGCATTAAAAATATCCTACGTTTGACAATATTTTCTTGCCAAATCTGTAAATCTACCCGCTCCTATACTATCAATTTTTAGTTGAGGACTTAAAAAACTGGTTGCTCATTTCATGTCGGGGCTTTCGTAACTAAAACGCGGCTCTTTATGGCGACAACGCAGTCTTTTGAATTTACTTCAAATTGTTTGATATTTGTTGAGAAAAGTTTAGCATCGGCGAAATTTTAGCAACTTGAAGCGCTGACATTATAATTTTCCTCTATCAATGAAATAAAACGTAATTTCGTGGTGTGCTTAATTGTTGTAAAAAATATTATATGCAGGGCTAAATAGCTTTGTTACACTTATTATTTAATAAAGACATTTGCTTAAATCGTATTAAACTACATGCACTTTTAGTTCGAGACGAAATAAAATATCGCAAAAATTGTTACAGTAACACATAGGGGCAAAATCATTGCAGCTGGCTTAAGCTTTATAGTACGACTAAAGAATTACGCGACTGTTCTTGCTTAAAGCAAATTAACATAATTTTTAATGTTAGGACTTATGGGCGTAGCCAGAACTTTGAAAAGGTGGTTAGCTTCTATATAAAACTTCGAAGAGTTGATTGTTGTGTTGTTAACTGAATGAGTTCCTAAAAACTTTGGACAAAATTCTCAAAGGTAAGTTTTTGACGCCTAAATCCTAACGGCTACGCCCTTGTTATCAATCAACTTAACTAACCCTGAACAATGTAAACCAGTCGTGTACTGTTGCTTCATTTGCTTGCATTTTTTTCAAAATAACCTGAAATCCCAAGGCCAGATATGACGGAATTTTCAAAGTAAGCTTAGTTTCGATGCAAATTACTACTTTTGTTCAAAATAACGATGAAACTATGTTCAATTCACCGAATTAATATATATTTAAATCAAGACTGCATATGAAAAGTGAAAAATATATTTGACAAACATTACAAAGAAAGCATTGCTAAGTGGAAATTTATATCAACAGATATATCTGGCACTTGATACCAGAGCTGCACGCTGCCCAGTAACGCGGGTGCGGGTGAGAAAATCCTGAAAGGTGCAGTTAAATCTAAAAATATTTGTGGCTTTCTGAATGGCAGCAACAATATATGTTATTACACTTGCTCACATTCTTCGCGTTCCTAGATGTTATATTTTTTTTGGTTTGGAACAATAGTTTTTACAGCTTTCTGAAAGAGGTTTTAAGACAACTTGCGACGAAACCGTAAAGAAATGTGTGATTTACACGCTCAAAACCACGGTGATTTTGTATTGACAAGAATGTTTTGATTCACTGATCACCCATCGGCAAACAACCTAGTTTTAACGGTGATAGGTGTAATGTACAATATTGACTGCTGTTACATTTTTTACTTAATGGTTTGTTTGGAATGTTACTGATATAGAGTTTGTAGAACGTACATCGAGTAACGGGTAAAAGAATTTTGCACGGATATACCCGCGGGTAAAAAATAATATTTCCGCGAGCAAAGCGCAACGCGGGTAAAAAATCTTTACCCATTACACCTCTGCTGGGCACTTAGCTCTTCTATACTTCCCCACAAGCTTAAACCTCGGTCTAAGCAAAAGCGTAGTCCAAATCAAAGCCTATAAGCATAACGCCCAATTCTACGCCTGAACATAATTTACAGGATAAGTTGTGCCAAAGTCTGAAAAATTTAAAAACCATATTGAGGAGAAAAGTGGATATATGTTGTGTCTCCAACTGTAAGTTGAAGGTTTTGTTGCAAAAACTTGCAAGTATGAATAATTCTTAATGCAAAATTGTATATGTCAAGCAAATGGT
Source organism: Enoplolaimus lenunculus (assembly GCA_030248215.1). Classification (NCBI taxonomy): domain Eukaryota; kingdom Metazoa; phylum Nematoda; class Enoplea; order Enoplida; family Thoracostomopsidae; genus Enoplolaimus; species Enoplolaimus lenunculus. Next base: position 39,789 of record JASANG010000505.1, read on the forward strand.
CTAAAAAAACTTTCAAATATCACATAAAAAATCAATGAATTAGCAACTGTACGCCTTTTAGTCTGTTTTGTCCAGCGGTGTTTTAGTCATTTTTTGCGTTGGTAACACAAAAATCGCATCCTTCAAATTTGAATAGGGCGCGACCCGCCCACCGTTTTTTAACAATGTTGGCAACGCAAATACTCAATTATACCGATAAATTCTTGACAGGTTTCAAGTGTTGCCGCAAACCGCTAACAATCTCTTGGCTTGAGTCTTTTGCAAAATATCCAACGGCACTATAGCGCAGTTCGAGTTCAGTTTGATCCGTCAATGGTCTACTAAACCAGCGCCTATAAATCGGAAAGCCCCATAGGTACCAGACCAGAAGACGCTTGCCAGAAGATTGAGCTGCACTATCCTAGGTTTCCTAAGCACTTTTTGATGCAAACAGGTACGTATATTGAGTAAAAAAATATTGCTTAGTGGTGTCACACTGTCATCCTGTCGTATGTTTTGGCCAAAATTTGTATTTGCACACTTCAATCTAATTAATATTCTGGCGGCGAAATGCCAAAAACAAAACTGTACAATAATACAAATAAAAACGACGCATAAAATGTTTTCCTTTGTAACGCTGAACAAATATTAAATTTTGAAGAACAACACCTTAAATTTGCAAGTTTAAAATACTAAACAATATTGAATTACTTCGAACCACGAAAATATCAAAATTAAAACTGTGTTTTCAGCCTTGAAAATAGATGCCGACAACAGTAAAAATCAATAGATTATATTTGTTGATTGATTTTGTCAAAATTTCACATTGATCACAACGTTAACTTTCGATACATTTTAAAAACTAAAAACTACAAACCATACAATACCCTGATTGAAATAAGGCTGCACCCGGCCTTATTTTTTTGTGCCACGCAACGCCGCCATCAGAAATAAAAGTAAATTTTGGATGCGCCTCACGACGGCGTCCGGTGCTGACGGCAAAAGGCGAACCAACAAACGTTTGTTTATTACTACGTCCAATGTAAAGAACAGGGGCGGAACAGTTATTACAAGGCCATTCCTAAGCCTAAACCTAAGCCTAAGCCTAAGTGTAAGAATGAGCATATTCCTAAGCCTAAGCCTAAGCCAAACAAAACAATTAGTCTAAAGCTTAAGCTTACTCTATTGCAGCCCCACAGAAAACATTCCGCCCCTGATCTTTACATGGGCCATTACTACAAGCAGGTCAAAAAGTTGTTGCATCCAAACAACCATTGCCATATTACAAGAAATAAAGCCTCAAAGCATTGAAGCAGAAATAACTCCTAAATTTACCTCAATTCGGCGCTACCCGGAGCTGAACTTGTCTTGTTGGCTACTGCTAAAACAATCTATTACTTTACCATAATACTCGCACTCATAATAATTTCTTCACAAAGACGGTGTCATTCTTGTTAATTAACGCAAATGTTGCATACTAAAATAGCTAATTCAATGTATTAATTATGTTTGCTTTGCATTTAGAAAATAAACTACAGCTAAACATCGTGAAACACAACGCTACTAAGCATATTTTAAATAAACCGATACAGCTTTCAATTTTACATTCAAATTACTGAAACGTAACGCCCAGGCTCGTTCTTAGTAAAGTCAAATAATTTATGACAAACCCTTTTTCATAATGATTTTCAATGACCGAACCAATACACAGCGGTTATGAACTAACAAAAGCTTAATTTTCAGTTATCCCCTAAGTGATCAAGCATAGTATACCACTTTAAAGGTGGTATCAAGTAAAACTGTTCGAATCTTGTCCATTATCCCCTCATTAGCCAGCGTTTGCTCAAAATGATTTTATTTCAAAACATATTTTGCTATTTTGCATATTTGAGCTTATCAGAGTATTTCACATCAAATTTTGGCATTTTTACGGAAACGGATAGTGATCAAAATAACGGAAATGGAAAACATATATTGAATTAGATTAAAAAAAATGTGTTAATATTTTTTACCATCACAATTGAGACGTGCATATTCACTGGTCTTTCAAAATCTTTAAATAAAAAAAACTGGCTGATACATCGAAATTTTTAAGATTTTGTACGAATTTCGTTGTTTTTTGGTTCAATTCGAAGAATTGCAGTATCAAAAATTCAAATTTGTGTGTGAAGTGAATATTCAGAGGAGGACATGAGAAGCTCAAATATGCAAAACTTTTGAAATTCAATCATTTTCGGGCAAACGTCGGCTGAGAGGGCGGGGATTAACGAAAAAGACCCAACGGTTTACACGAAAAGGACCACAGTGTGCCATGGGACCAAGCTGTAAGTTCATTGCGGGATAAGCTAAACAGAAAAATGACTAAATTTACTCAGGTATCAAACAAGGTTTTTCTCATTATGGAATCAAGTAAAGTTCCTTCTTCGTTGAAGCGCCGAGAACGCTTCAATTCAAACTTGGTTTAAAGCGAAACAAAATAGAGTTCACCGATGAAAATACTACTCTCACGACGGGATTTTTGATTCCGGATACTAACGTACCAAACATGCTAAACCCTTCTTTGAACGCGGAACCAGTTTTAAAGGCAGACGGATGAAATTCCGGAACAAATACTTGCAACGAACTGAAATGTCAAAAGACAAAACAAATTAATCAAAAAAATAGCACAATTATTGATAAATGTCATTTTATCATTAAACAGCTGCAATTACAGCCAGCTTGCAAGTTTTGTAAATACAATGTAAGGTTAACACAATGACAATAGTGTGATGTTCCAAGGGTGTAGGTATACAGTGGGTGGATTGGCGGTGATATATCCCTCGCGAACATTTTGAGAGAAATGTAAAAACTGTACATTTAGCATGCTTTATCAAAACCTGGATCAATAGAGGTGGAAAAAATTTATTTTATGAGGTTCTATCATGCCGAAACCAAGTTCTGGCGTGTGTTGTTACATCAAATATGTTAATAGAAAGACTTTGATGTCGTGCACGAAATAGGCACGGCGGATTGAGGATTTCTCGGCAGGAAATCCTGGATTTGTACACGCCCCATTTATCTCCGAATTAACCATCCCGAGTACACTTGAAGATACGGCTTGTTGTGACCAAGGTGTAAACGGATAGTAAAACTAACGAAAACTGTAACGGATAAAATGATCAAAATCACGGAAACAGATATTGAAGTATAAAAATTCCAAAGATGTTTTATTTTTTGCCAACAGAAACGTGGCGTGTATGTATTTACCGGGATTTCTAAATTTTTAAACAAAAAATGGGGACGCTCCGAAATTTTTAAAATTTTGGATGAATTTCGTAATTTTTATTCCATTTCAAACAAATACAGCATATCTATGATGAAAAATTGCAAAATATATACGTTGTTTATATCTAATTTTGAATGTATACCAAACCGAATTTCCACTATTTCTATAACGGCAACTGACACCGATTTTTGCCGGAAACGGATATCCGGTTACACCCTGGTTGTGACCGGTGACTCCTTTGTACCGATCAACTCAGGTGTTAGCAATATATAGCTTAATTTATTAAGCCCACAATATCAAATATATAAAAAACAATATTCTAAAAAACGCAAAACTTGGGGGTACTGATTTACTTCCCTTCTTAGTAGTGCTAATTGGATAGAAATCCAAACTTATCTCCATACTACAAATATATCTAAGCGCACGATCACCATATTAAATTTATAAAATCAATACTTAAACAACCCAGAATTAAACGTCACCTCTTAACTTTTCCCTTCACAAGAACTAAATTTGATAGAAGGCAAAAGTTTGCTCCACATTACCGTTCATTTTCCTAAACCTAAACCTAAACCTATATCTACCGCTAAACCTAAATCCAAGCCTAAAGCGAAAGATTATTTTATTACTCCAGTTTTATGTGTGGGGCGATATTTTGTTGTGGAATGTAAGCGAGTACCGACTAAACCGATCCGATACACAACGCGTTAACAAACCTTATTGTATCTTGATCAACGGTCATTGTTTTTCGCCTACAATTGAAATAAAAACAAAACACAAGGATAACCCTATTTCGATCTCAAGTTTTCGATAAACGGTAGTAACATTAAATTATTGTGCAGGGGTGTATGCAAGAAAAGATAGTTGGGATATATCCCACCGAACTTTCAGAAGAAAGACTAAAAACGGTACGGTTACAGGCTGTAGACTAAATCAAAAATATTTGGTCGCCCGCTTGCTCCTCTCGAGCGCAAAAAATTTTAGATGTCGTGGCTAATGTTACTTTTACGGCCGTAACAGTAGATTAAGCGTATCCCTAAGCCTAAGCTTAAACGTCGCAAAAGCGTATTCCTAACCCTAAGCCGAAGCCTAAGAATAAGCCTAAGCAAAAAACCGTATTGTAAAATGTAAGCCGACTCTTTTACAGACCCACCAGAAACCGGGACGGCCCTAAAAGTAACACGGGCCGACGTCGTTATCCTCTCCCAAAATGAACTGTTGGTTACATTCCGATCAGCGGCTCCCTGGAAGCAGGGTGCAACCAGAGGTGAAAACACCTAAGCAGGAGGTCGACAAAAACCTGCCGGAGCCGGAGTTCAAGCTAAATTAGGTAGCAAAATTCGCAATAAAATTGAACAAGAAGTTATGAAACTTTAACTTCAAAAATTACTCAAATTTTACAAGCAAAACACACTGCATGGTGCAAATTTTGTGAAAATACTAAAAATCTCGCTACGGTGGCTGCTGAAACCTCCGGCAAAAATTCTACCGAATCTGGAACCGAAGGTCGATTTCCAGCAGAAGATGAAGCCGGAAGCAGAACTGCGCTTATATCGCTGCCTGGAAAATTAAAAATATCACTTAAAAGCTTCTGAGAGAGCAGTGGCGGATCCATGGGGGGCACCCCGGCCGTGGCCCCCCCAACAGCATCTCGACAAAAATTATATAGTTTCAATTGCTGTTCTACGCTGTTTATTTCTCTTTTTTATACACAATAGTATAAGCACGCTTTAAAGTTTCAAACTCACCTTTATTTGGCCCTGGAGTCAATTATGCGCTACAATTATGGATAATAGACATTTATGGTCTCTAACAAGGGTTTAAGGACTCTACCCGCTTACGGACTCTTATTAGGGATACGGACTCCTATTAATTGGGACTCAAAATGGGGACCCCCTCTTATTTGGGTCACTACAGGATGGGTCAAAAATAAGTTTATTACCTGTGAAATTTTGCCCCCCCATTCTGAGATCCTGGATCCGCCACTGAGAAAGAGTTAACTCTAAACCGAAATTCATTTAAAAATTAATAAAAAACACAAACTTCGTGCGAAAGCTAGAAATAAAACCAGCGTATAATCATTCTTAAATGCTCATACTGTTCAACTTATACTCTGATTGTATAAGCAACTCGTGTCTGAACAGTGTCCATGCGCCCATGAGCAGATGAGAAAACGTTTAAAAGCATAGCAACGATCGGCCCAAAAACTAATAATAAACCGAATATCGGAGACGTAATTTATTCGGATATTAGTAATAAAAATACAACACAACGCCTTCTAAATGAGCATTAATCTTGCCTACGGCAATCGAAACGTATCGTTTCGCGATATCAAATCTTGTCTTTGATTTTACGAGGAGTTTTACCAAGAGTGGATGGTCACTCTTTATAACAAGAGTGTGCAACTGGGTACATTCTGTGCATTAAACAATGTACCCGGCACGCGTTGCGTTTTTGGCCTACCCCAAATGTTTAGGTGGTCTTTATGCAGTTTTATATATATGGCAGTAAAGGAGGAAATTGTAACCACCCCTTGTTTAAGGGGGGGTAGGTGTACTGAAGCATACTGTTAATCTCTTGCTTAAACCCCCTAAACAATGGGGGATAGGCCAAAAACGCAACGCGTGCCGCGTACATTCTTTAATACACAGAATGTACCCAGTTGCACACTCTTTTTATAAAGAGTGATCATCCACTCTTGGTTTCACCAATTTACGCGCCGTCCATAAGACTCGACGCATGTTCATGACTGCATATGCAGACAGAAAACTCGCGAGCGAAAAGCCAAGCACAATTTTAACATTAAATATTAATATATGCAAGGTTTGAATTTTGAAATTTGCTTTGGTTTCCATCTTGCTTCGCCGCCGTCCTGCAGCCACCGTAGACGTTACTACTAATTTACGATTCATGCTTTCCGTAAGAGGCAGTGGTGTTTTTAATTCATAAAGCCACGCAATACGACCCAAATATGAGCTTAATCCCAAATGCGACCACTTTTCAAGATCTCTCGTTCTAAACCAGCCCTATTTTCAACAGCGGCAAATCCACAATTTTCCTATGTTTGAAGATACTTTTTAAGTTACGAAACTTTACTGCTAAGTGTGATGCAAATTTTGGAACTCGTTCTGCATTTCCATCATAGTGTTCATGTAAGTACATGGCTAGAAAACGCACTGTTATCTTCAGATGAACTATTTTTTTTGAAAACTGTTCAGCCCAGCCGGGCTGATGAGAGATACATTCGTTCGTTATTCGTATACCAGTAAAACTTACAATTTCAGCGGCGCAATTGCTATAATCGGTGAGGCGTCAACAGTTCGCGCAACAAGTTTGATATCGATATATTTCAGAAGCGCACCAAATGCCCTGATCTGAAACTGTCACCAGTCATTTCATTTAATACTCATCGATTTCACTAAAACACTACAGCTGGTGGGTAATACACAAAAATCAATTGGTTTCTCTTAGTCGCTTTACCGATTCTAACGTGAATATTGGCAATTTTATCAGAGATCAATAAGCTCTGAAATAGCATAGTAGGATTTAAACAAGTATTAAATGTTTTCAATACGACTATACTGCACTTAAAAATCTGTTGTTCATTTCCGTTTCCGTTATTTCAAGTATTCGGTCACAGATTTTGCAAAACACAGGTGTGCGTTCTACAAATATTTTAAGACGAATTCCTGTGTTGCAAACTGAAACCGTGTCTAGAAACCCCTATACAATACAGAAATCCCAAAACGGAGGGGGTTGACACCTGGACCACCGAGCTACACCCTTCCATTAAATAAACCTGATAAATGTTTTTACCATCAATTTTTCTTGATAGTTAACGCTCATTTGCGCTCGTAACACACGACCGTCTGAAGAGCTAACATCATTCGCTATGCTAGCAGATATCGTTGAGTTTTCTTTGTTCGATTCTTCAGGATCAGACTGTGATTGGTCTTGCTTTTCATTTGCTCGTGCAACGTTTAACGTCGATATCAGTTGAGTTATTTTGTCCTTCGCCGAATCATAACCTTAAAATACACAAGAAACATTCACTCACACACGTGTTCTTACGAAATATATCAGATTTGAACTTGAGTTCAACTATGGTGTTCATTCAGCGTTAGCTGGTGCTATAGGTGAGAAAATTTGCCGTTTTAAAATATATACCAAAAATATTTCAAAACATCTTCAGTGAGTACTATAACCGCTTGACTTTTATATCAATATAAATAACAAATTAGGCTTTTGTATACTTCTAAAACCTTTGCTTCATCATTATTCAGCCGAAAGCTGTTTAATGCTGTTAAACCGTTCAAAACTACTGCAAACTGCAATCACTAAATAATCGCTCAAAGGTTAAATTCTGAGCCAGGAAAGGTGCCACTGGAGAATACCTAGCCAGCTGTGACCAAAACCAGAGTTTACCTGGTTTTCACCGGTCTAAAAAACTTATTTCAACAGTTTGTAAGGAAGGAACCGTACTATTATTTATCAAACTTCCTTTTACGCTATACAAAATTTTCCAACTTCAACACTAAGCCAGGCTACCACTGCCATCGCATTCAGCTCACCAAAATCATTAGCAGGCATGTAATGAATAAACGCATTTACATTAACCAATGGAAATTGTCGTTGATTCAGTTGTGTTTCTAACCCATCGCCGCCGCGAACGTTGCCTTTAATAAAATTTACACGTATGTATTGAAAACTCGTCAGACCCACTAGGCAGCTGAATAGAACTTCATAAGCACAGAATGTACTAATTATGTTTACAATAGATCCTGTGGCACAGTTCAGCACCGTGCGGCAATAATACTGCCATTCATTGGACATTCGCTTATGCTGGCATCACGAGCTTTTCGCAGTACACAGTGAAAGAAACATAGCGAGCGGGAATCCAAACGCAATTTCGGTGACACAAAAGAACGTTATTCAACGTAGTAACCTTAGCATTGTTTCACAAATAATTATCCGGTTAAGTGCTGGCTCCCATGTGACCGAACCCTTCTGGATCCGTTTGTGTGCGCAACTCTTAAATACAAAGCAACGCAGTTGCAAAAAACCCACTATAATTATCACAACTACTGCTGGTAACAGAGTAAACTAAAATTACTGTTGCACATCGACTTTATTGCATCTTTGAATTTGGTTTCTGTCATTCGGCTGACGATTACATTATTTGGTTGAACTTCGTTGAGTACTGAAAAACAATATAATAATTACGCCGGCGAGCAGTAAACAAATGTTACACACGCAGAAATGTTTACACTTTGACTATGATCATTATTCTTAGGCAATTATAAAGCAAATAGCAAAACATTGCAGTGTAACTTTACTGCAAACACTTAGTGCCCATCTTTAAATG
>JASANG010002306.1:0-48373 GCA_030248215.1 Enoplolaimus lenunculus
ATAAGTTGGCTCCTTAAGCAATTACTTTATGTATAACTGAAGTAAATACTTTGGTAAGATTTCAGAAACTTACCCATTATCAGACAAAATGATCGACCAATGAATTGATTAAACAATTCAGCTAGCGAGTTAGTTATTTCTGAATTAAAATCAGTATATATTAACTCACTCTGAGTTGAGTTGATTCTCATTCTGAGTTGAGTTGACTTTGGGTGAGTTGATTATTATTAACTCAGAATGAACTGAATCAACTCAAAATTCTGAGTTCTGATAGTCCTAACTCAGACTGAGTGATTCAATTGATTCTGAGTTAAAATCAACTCATTGAAATTTACAGTGTATTCCTAAGTGTCAGGTTACGGGACCATCTTATAGCATTTAATGCAAAGGATTAGGTTTACTATAACTTCTGGTTCGTCATCAGGCAAACACAGATGAGTTGCGAGTGCCAGATTTTAAGATTCATATACAAAACACTTTATCTCAATTTTTCTGCAATAATAAATGTTTGCAAGGTTTGCTAAATCTGAACATATATTCAAATCAGTACATATTAATATCACAACTTATTTACGACACATTCAAAAGTAAAGTAAAGTACAAATTATACACGATTAATTATACCATAAGTAAACGTTCGTGACAAGCCTGAACAGCCTCGCATCCGGGCAAGTAGCCAGAGGGGGGCCAGAGGGCGCTGAACCCTTCATTTTGCCCCCTCCTAGGAAAATTTCAACCTTGCTTGTAAGTCATCAAATCCCCTTGAATGCCCCTCTTGAAAAGTGTTTAGCCCACTAGCAATGTGAGCTGTCTGACGGCCTGCTCGCAACCCGTAATCGTCAGCTGAAGACGCAAAATAAGACGGGCAATAAAACCTTTTATAACAAAATTACTTTAATACCGTTGACAAAAATTTGACCAGAGGGGGTGAAGTTTTCAGTAGCGGATCGGTGTCTCCCCCTGGCTTCGGTCCTTCGTAATTGCGGCCCTGAACCGAAATATTAAATTTCGTATTTAAATCTAAGATCTTTACTCGCTTGAACTCCGTGTAAAGTTTCAACTGCAATCTTGTGAATTGCGCTTGGAAATTGAGTCCATTTTCTGCATTAACCAAAAATATCCAACGACCGTGAAAAAGTAATATGATCCACAGGTTATGCCAGTTGGACAAGACTTATTACTAACTGATGATAGGTGCTATACACAGTTGAAAATACGAAAACAAACATTTGTTGATAACAAATGTTCAGTACATCAGAAATGACACAGCAGATTTAGACATATCATCACTGAATCAACTCAGAGGTGACAACCAGCCATATGCCGGCCGCAGTCCAGGCCTATCGAGCCGGTATTGTCCCGGCCGTAGCTGGTAGCCAATACGGCCGGTATGGCCGGCAGCATATATGTCATAGTGAACGCCGGCCGGCCCGGTCGGCCGATATCGGCCGGCCACACTTTACTCGGCCAGTTCCGCCTTTGCTACAAATACAAACATTAGAGAGCAAAATAGCTTAAAAGACATACAATGTATGCAGATAAAGCAGTATAATGTCAAATACAATGCCAAAAACAAGCATTTATTTCGGTCGTTGGTCCCAGGTCCTTAATATGACGACTTAGCGCAAGTGGCCAGTGTAAACAAATAGGGGCGGAACAGTTAAGCATATTCCTAAGCCTAAGCCTAAGCGTAAGAATGAGCATATTCCTAAGCCTACGCCTAAGTCTAAGCCAAGCAAAAAATAGTCTACAGCTTAAGCTTACTCTATTGCAGTCTGACAGTAAAACGTTCCGCCCCTGATCTTTCCATGACCCGCACAAGTGAACACATTCGCCTGAATAAACCTCTTTCAGTAGAATATAGAGACACTGGAATAAACGGCCGAAAACGTTCTCTGGCGATGTAAATATCGAATTTTGACCCCCGGCGGATATTCCGAATTTAAATTTTACGCGATGAATTCGTTTCTGATTAAAAAATTGTCGGAAACAAAAGTTGGTACGGCAAGCAGATTCCTTTGCATTGCGGACATCGCAACACAACTCAAACGAGGGACTGCTTTCGTCGTACCCCCGTAATTGTTTACTCTGAAAAACTTTTGGTCCTAAAGCGAAGTATACGAAACACCATTGGTTTGAGGAGAAACAACTGAAAACTGAGATCCGCCAATGGAAACCGTAGGAACACAAGACACTTCACAAGCACGCGGCTCATGGTACGTGTAATCGTCGCTGATTGGTTGTTTCTGTTCAGTAAGTGCTACCTTGTCACGCGACATTTTGCGTCGCTTATTTGCCGATGTTTTATTGCAACTGCTTTCTGAAGGAGTTGCGTTTGCGATAAGCGTTTGTGAGTTAGCAGTTGTACTTGCAGCTAACAGGGTTACACTGGCCTCTGAGCTAGTTTTAGGTCCCGAGTCCGAGCTGGAGCACGAAATTGAATCTTGTGGGGTCGAGCTAAGCGGTGCGTTGAATTGGTCTGACGGCGTAACAATGCGTTGTGAGTGTTTTGATGCCAGATCTGCTGGGGCGTTGCTTTTGAGGGCTTTTATTGATTTTTTCGACTGTTGCTTTTTCGAAGCGGTTCCTGATCGTCCAGCAGTGTTCAGTGGTGCCGCAGTTACTTTTCCTTCTTTGATTCGTTTCTTTTGTTTCATGCGCCGATTTTGGAACCATATTTTGACCTAAAATTGCCAGCAGTGTAGGGGTAGCGCTATACCTGTGCAGTGGCGGTCGGTGACAACTGGCGCCGTACGTCACCGCCCGGTGTCGTCTGTCACTATCTGTCACCGTACAGTATCGTACGTGAGTAATTCACGCACGATGCCGCACGGTGACGTACGGTGACGGACGGTACCAGGTACAGCCGGATGGCGCCGGCCACCATCAAAAATACAGCGCCACCTTAAGCTTAAGACCACCAGGGGTAATTTGTCGAGTTAAAATGTGATTAGGTTAGTGGCGCAGTCAGGATTTTGAGGAAATAATTACGTTCTATAAAGTTTTCAAAGACGAATTCAAACGGTACCAACTGAAAAAGTTTACAAACTTTTGCCCAAAAATCGAAAAGGGGTGTTTTTGACGACCCCCCCCCCCGGCAATATCCCTGTTTAGATTTGTACAGCGAATCAGGTTTGTACAATCCAAGAGTGTATAAGAAGTTTTAATCGAAATCGTATCGAAACCCCCGTATGCAAATTAATTACACGATCCATATTCTCTGATGTGTGTAGAACCTATCATCAGTTAGCAATAAATTTTTAAATTATAGCCAAGTTAACCGGATTCAAATTTTGAACCCCGATCCTAAGCTTGGAAAATTATCCGCGACAAAAGTGACAGCCATCAACTCTAATTATTTGCCAGATTTTAAATTATTTGCAAAAATCATCGCTAACCCTGGTGATAGGTGCTATATTTACGCATTTAAGGAATTCCCACCCCGTTGAAAAATTTTGGGATCAACCTGTACACTCTGTACTCACGGCGAGTTCGCTCCGATTGGTTGGCAACGTTGAAAACATCTCGAGTTGGGTAACTCGCTAGAGTGAGTTGTTGTCTTACCTGAGTTTCATTTAACCCCAACTGTGTTGCAATTTCAATCCGCCGCGCTCTGGTCAAATATCGATTGGTGTGAAATTCTTTTTCCAATTCTGTCAGCTGTTTTGTAGTGAAATTGGTCCGATTCTGATTTGGGTCGAAATCCGCCGGGTTAAACGACGCCTGAGGGGGTGGCGGTACACCAAATTGAGGCAACGGGGGTGTCATGTAGACTCCAGGACAGTGTCCTGCTGTTGGCATCAGGCATGTCACCCCTGGCGAGTGGGCCAACGAATCCATGGCAGGGGGTATCATGGTATGGTATGGTGGAATGTAGGCCGCAGTTGGGACGACGTTGCTGGTTGCCGTTAGGGGACCAGTAAATCCGTCTGGGTTGACTCCGAGTTGAGCGAATGAAATGTACGAATGTTGAGGAATACATTTTGGTTTGTTAGCTGAAACAGATATGGCATGAATTAATGCAAATTGGTGTAACATTTGTTTGTGTATATACGAACATTCAGTATAGTAAAATTAGCTTCTAATTTCGCTAGTATTTTTGTTTAGGTTCCGATAGTAATTTCGGCGAGTGTAAAGAACAGAGACGTAACAGTATTAGAAGCATATGTCTAAGCCTAAGCCTAAACCTATGCGTAAGAATAAGCATATTCCTAAGCCTAAGCCTAAGCCTAAGCGTAAGAATGAACTTATTCCTGAGCCTAAGCCTAAGCCAAGCAAAAACATCAGTGTAAAGCTTTCAATATTGAAATTTTCCGTTATTTTTTGCAGGTTGCATCAGTCGCTCTACTTATTAATATATAATACATAATGTAATGACCCGAACAAGATGGTGGAGACTGATATTTATTTTGCCTTTCCAGATGATAACTTGCTCGCTATTCGGTTCCGGACTGTTATTTATTTATCAATTCGGCTTCAGTTTATTTGAACCACATACCTTTACTGATATGAAAGCCATTTTCTATCTCTAAGGTTCACTATTTTAGGGGCCCATGTTACTTTAAGGAGCGTAAACATTTGTGGTGGGTCTATAAATGAGTGGGTGTAGATTCCAGATTGCAATTTTGATTTAGGCTCAGGTTTTGTTACGCCCTAAAAGTAACATTGGCCATTTTAGGCATATACTTTATTTAAGACTTGAGTATGCAGCTATGAATATAGGCAACATTGTACTTTGAGAAACGATAATGTTCTCCCAAGTAGTATCAATTAAAGTTTTTCCCTTCTGAGTGTAACTTAGAATAGGATTTCTTTTTATTTAACCCTTTCTCATATGAATATTTTCTATTTCCCTTGAGACATACTTTTATGCTAAGATTCGAACTCCAGTGACTGGAGTGGGAGGCGTATACCATCACCACTCAGCTATAGGAGCTTGACGCTCGAGCCCGAGTGGGCTCTCACGTCTTGTGGTGATTTAGTACTATGTATACGTGTTGCAATTGTTAAACACGGTGCGATATATACTATTTAACGTATATACACTGCGCTGAGTTGCCTACAGGCAACTCAATGTGAGAAGGGGTTAACAGAATTTAAAAAACAAATTTCAACTGGCCCAGGAATTAAAGCAAATATTTGCCTGAAAATGAAAACTGTTTTAAACCGTATCAAGGGATATCTTTATCCGAATAGCCATTCCAAAATTTAAATAATTCATATTTTGCTGGCTGTAACTATTTCACTCCATTGCAATCAATTATAATCACCCCTTTAAGGCATCCATTAAAGCTCCGCCCCCGCCCTTACTTTAGGGTTGCCCAATTCAATTAAAGTAATTGACGTTTATGGACTAATTAGTAAATCTTGGACCCTATCAATTTTTAGCTCTGTTGCTTAGGAAAATATGCTCCGGTGATTTTGCCTCTAAATACATACTCCGGACTCTTATATATACATAATACTATATATATATATATATATATATATATATATATATATATATATATATATATATGTATATGTATATATATGTGTATATATATGTATATAGGTATATATTATATATTAGGGTCCAACTGGAATTCCTGCATAAATTCAATTCCTGTTTCTGTTCCTGCATTTCAAGATGCAAGAACCGAAATTTTTACGGTTTTGCGTCAAATTATTCATAATCATTTAAATATTTGAATCTTTATTTCAAATTTCCGTTCCTGTTCCGGTTCATGCAAAGAATTCAATTCCTGTTCCTGTTCCGGCAAAATTTAGTTTCTGTTGGAACCCTGAATTATATTTACATATACATACATACATATATATCTATATATGTATATATCTATATACCGTCGACCCTTTGTTAGCCCCCCTGACAAATTTAAATCAACTCGTTCAAAACGACCCGGCGTTTTCTTTTCGGTTTCTGTCATCTTTGAGCGACATTATCTTACAAAAACTTGAAATTCGTCGCTCACATAAAGCGGCAACGTATACGAATGTCAATCGTATTCTTAACGCATCACCGATCAAAAGACAGGGGCCGCGACTGTGGCACTTACCGGTTTCAACCCTTCCCCACCCGTCGGTTTTGCAGTCAGTTAAATAACGTCATCATTGTCAACAACATCGTTATCATCTCGTTTTCAACTTGTCATTGTATTCGGCGTAAATTGTGGCCGAAATTGAACAACTCAAATTCGAAACGCTTTCTGTCAAATATTAAATGTCAAAAAGCACAAATTATCAGATGCGGTAAAAGTGAAAATTAAGTTTGAGAAATTTTTCAAATTTTTATCTTAATTTTAGAGTTTTTCAAAATTGTTACAAATTACGTATATATTTATAAATGTATATATATATAGTAAACTTAATTATTGAAGTAACTTAATTGTGATTGAGATGATGTTAAAGACAACATACTGAACGCAGTCCTATCGCCAGAACAAGGCAAATCTCCATTTGAGTAATGGAAGTTGAAAAAAATCGAATTTTTCAAAAATTCAAATTTGTGCGTAGATATATTATCTTGCAAGCACATACGTAGCTCAACCATAACAATTTTTAATACTGAATTAAGGCGAACTCAAGATATCAGATAGAATTCAAAAATTGGTTTACTTATCTTCGGGTACTGATAAGACGAATTTGCTTAAGCTGGCTACGGACAGACCAGTTTATTGCGTGATGCCTAAAAATGGTCAATCAGCAATCGACTAAGGACAAGAACAAATTCTTGCCTAAATCTTTTAGAGTTGGACGTTCATGCAACCGTTTTTTTGGTTTCAAAAACGCCAGGAAAATTTATATTTAGGGGCCAGCGTACTAAAACTAAACCTAAGCCTAAACCAAATCCTAAGCGGGCCTGCGTATAAAACGTAACCTAAGCCTAAACCAAAATCTAGGCCTAAGCTTAATCGTACCATCTTAAGGTTACGACTATTAAACCCATCCTGTCCCTAAATCATACTCTCCCTGTTTCCAGTACACAGTTCAATCTCTAATTAACACAGCCGGTTTGTCGAATGACTGTCAGTTCTATTGGGCCATCAAACCCAAGAATGCCAGTTGGAGTCAACCTTAAAATAAATTTGCTCCCCAAAAAAACTTGTTTACGCTCCTACAAAATTATATAAATACACCGCCCACCCCCATGACGCGATCAACATTTTGGGTCACTACTAACACGATGGGGGTAGATACTGGATTGAAGTGACCCCCTTTCGAATTGAAACTTGCCAGGCTTGGGCTTGGTATTAAAAAATAACCACAATGTTGCCGTATAGGACCTTTGAAAATCAGATAAACTACATTCGCAATAGAATTTGAACTGGAAACATTGGAGAAAAATCAGATATCAACAGCATTTCGTACTGGTCTTTATTGACAGGTACTTTCAATACAGATACCTTAGCCATCGCTTTGAGGCCTGGCCGCGGTCATGGGGGCTCACCAAACCACGGACGTTACCCCCTCGGCCGATTTTCCCAAGGCAAAAATATTTTGAAATTTTAGGCAAAGGATTCTAAGCATAGCAAGTTGTCACACCGAGACTACTGGTGCTTGCGTTATTGCTAATTGACAGCTGGCTTTGCCAAATATAGGTTGCGTTACCAACGGTGGATCCACAATTTATTTGACCAAACGGGGGCACCGATAGTGAAAAAAAACCGAGCGAAACGAGTGAAACGCCAAACTCACCGGGCCAATGTAAAGAACAGGGGCGGAACAGTATTATAATTACATTCCTAAGCCTAAGCCTAAACCGAAGCCTAAGCGTAAGAATGAGTTTATTTTTAAGCCTAAGCCTAAGCCGAAGCGTAAGAATGAGTTTATTTTTAAGCCTAAGCCTAAGCCGAAGCCAAAGCGTAAGAATGAGTTTATTCCCAAGCCTAAGCCTAAGCCTAAGCCTAAGCGTAAGAATGGGTTTATTCCTAAGCTTAAGTCTAAGCTTAAGCCTCAGCCAAGCAAAAAATTTGTCTAAAGCTTAAGCTTTCTCTTTTCTAGTCCCACAGAAAAACGTTCCGCCCCGGTCTTTACATGGGCCATGCACCTTTAGAGCCAAATGCGTTGTTAAAATAAATAATATCGTAGATTAAGATTGGTGGTTGAAAAGCTAGGCAAGATCCAACCAATCACGCGTATTGCCCACAGTTAACGGATCCGTAGTCAAAGGGGCGCTCAGCCCTCATCAGAAGAATTTTGGCCCCTGGAAAAATTTGAACCTTGCTTGTAAGCCAACGAAAATCGTTGTATGCCCCTCCTGAAAATTTTTTAGCGCCCCCTAGCAAAGTGAACTGGTTTACGGCCCGAACAGTTTAGGAATTGACTTTCAGGGTGTTTCGATTAAAATCATAGCAATTATCGCATTTAGCATACAAGTCTAAATGCTGCTACGCTTTCTATATTTTTAGTTAAATTTGTTGCAGACTTTAGTTTTTAATTTTTAAATACCCTTAAATGACATAGCTAAAAGTTTCTCAAAATTTTGGTAAAAAATACGCTGACGTGGCTCTGAGCATGATTTGGTGTAATAGACTCTTGTATCAAAACAGTTTAAGAGTCGTCCGGGTTATGACCAAATTGCGGTAAAATTTCTATTTCAAACGCAGTGAGCAACCGGGAAATATAAAAGCGCAGCCCCTGATTTTTGCAAGAAAAATGAGCTGCAGTTTCGAAAAAATTGCATCGCAGTTAAAATACTAATTTTGTAGCGAACCTTTTTGACTACAAAGATTAATACAAAAATTGAACAAAATTTTACTATTTAATTGTACGGTAGATTTATGAGGTTAGGAGAAAATTTTTTAACTCTTATTTTTCATCGATTTTCAAAGATTTTTCTTAAATTTTAGCAATTTAGTATCATTCGAGGTGTATAGAACCGATTTTAAATCATTTTAAATATCACAGTTTTCTGAAATCATATTAAAATAGAGTGATATTTTTCGAATAGTTTTCGTCCGAATGATGTCTAGGCAACCATGATATAAATTTACACTCATATATACACACATACATACATATGTACATATATACATATACATTATATATTATAGATCCTTGGAACGGTTCAGTTAAAAGTACGACCACCAAGAGCGATTTTGCGTCACATCGTTACAGAACGAATAAAACGCATTGGAGTTGAAAATTTAATCCAAATTCTAAAATATGATAGTTTTAAACTGTTAAAATTAAAATGTTGAAACACAAAGATCTTTGCGATTGAATTTAATCTAAAACACAAAATGTCTTAAAATGTGTGTGGTTTGACTAAATTTTGTTAATAATTAACATTTTAAACCTAGAAAATGGTCTTAAAATGTTCAGTCAAAGTCTTTAATTAAAATTTAGAAACAAATATTTTCAAATGTTACACAATTTTTTTGACATTGGAAAACTAATCGGGCATCGGCAAATCGAGGACCGTATGTCCTTTGAAAAGCAACGCGGGCGGTGATATGCAAATTAGAATCATGAGAACTGGATTTAGAAATATATAGAATGGCAGAAATATGTTGCTATTTATATAGCTGCTTGCTAATGCTGAAATAAAGTTGTACTGGTACTCGTAGTTGTTCACATGTGCAACTGGACTAAGGCTTCTCCGACCCTAGACTAAATTATTGCCTGGTCCCTTCATATTAAGTGAACGAAATTAAAAAAAACTGCTTTATGAAAAGCTGTAGTGCTTTGTAGATATATAAAATCAGAAACAATAGGTATTCTCAAGGCATACAGTCTTCATTTGTATAGGTAACGTGCATAGAAATGCTGCCCAAAATACGTATGTGGGGCGTTCCAGCTTTAATATATAGATATAATTTAGGAATGTTGTGTTTGAATTAGATAAGAAGACAATAATTACGAAACGGATCCTATTGTTTTTTGCCATATGAATTAAGATAGTTTTCAAATTTGGGGAACAGGGTCTCAAACGAAATCGTATGATTTCGGCATTTGCTTCAGGCTTTGATTACGACAGGTAAGTGTATTTAAATCATGGAGTGTCAGTCATACATGTGTACATATACCGGTATAAGAAGTTCTTGTAATGACCACATGGTGTGCTGATAGTATGCTTGTCTCGAGTGCAAAAATGCCGAGGTTCGATTCCCGGCGGCGCCTTTAAACTTTGGGCATAACTTCGAATAAGAGTCATGCAAACCGTGTACGATAAACAGGACAGTTATTTTCTATGCATTGTTTTTACGCAATTACATACTCTTACCTTTCGATGAAACTATTGTAACTTTTTGGATATTATACCCCCAGTTCATTAATGTAAGCGTGTGACACTTGCAATTTTTAAGGTTTGATTTCTGTAGCATCACGGGGGGTTTTTCCGTTATACCCCCCTACCCCTACAGTCGAAGGTGGTTCATAGCTTATTGTCAACGTCAAATAAAATCAAGGAACGCGCACCGTATTCGAAACTGCATATCGTAGTGCTTATTGTAACAGATTTAGTGGGTAAAACTAGCCGTTACACCCCCTAATTGGTCCCGATGAGAGAGGGGGTACCGTAGTATTGAGTCCTTGTGATACCACAAATAGCAACGCAATACATTTTGTGTCACACGCTATTTAGTATTGTACACTT
Organism: Enoplolaimus lenunculus; assembly: GCA_030248215.1. Lineage (NCBI taxonomy): Eukaryota > Metazoa > Nematoda > Enoplea > Enoplida > Thoracostomopsidae > Enoplolaimus > Enoplolaimus lenunculus. Next base: position 10,598 of record JASANG010002306.1, read on the forward strand.
TTGATATTAGCAAGAGTGCATGATACAAGAGTGTGCAACTGTTGAGGTTCCGCGTGGTACAAAATGTACCAGCCGGCGTTGCGTTTTTGGCCGACCGCTCTTGTTAAGAGGAGGGTCGCTGTCACATGTAATAACCCTACTAGACAGAAGGTACCAAGTTGCATACCCTTGTTAAAGTATGCATTATCCACTTACGATATTACCACGAGTGGATGATCCCTTAAACAAGAGTATGCAAAACGCCTTGTTTCCATGGAACTAAATGTACCAGCATTCGTTGCGTTTTGGCCCTACCCCCTCCCTAATTTTTTTGGGAGGGGTCAATTTTACGTTCATTACACGTGTATCCGCCAGCCAACACCGAAAATATAATCGAAGCACATGAATTTCAGCATCTATGAAGATTTTGACACCCCCAAAATAAGGGGGGGGTAAGCCAAAAATGCAACGCGCGCTGGCAACATTCCTTCTCGATTCGCGTTTGGCCGAAAAATGAATCAACTTTTCTTTGCTGTCCACAAAGACCAAATATTTGTAGGGCGGAGTACAAACTTTATACTGTCAATATTTTATTTGACGAGTAAACTTGTCACAAGGGCGCGGCTACGTTTTTGGGGCCGCCTATTAATACCGAAGCCTACACACAAAATTGTCTGAAATCGAAGCCAGAAAATATATGTTACTATCAATCCATCAATTAATTGCGATGTTTCCGTTGAAAAGTTTTCGCTTTTCGCGCATTTTTGGTTGACAATTTGTAGGAAAATATTTTAAAATCAGTGAATTTTAAATGACAAAATGTTTAAAAGATTTTAAAATTAAACTATATAACTTTAGTGATTGCAGGTTTAAGCATACTTAATCGAATTTGGCTGGCAGCAATTCGAATGTCAACTTCAACTTACAACGAAATATTTAAAAGTAACACAAAACGCCGCAAAGTCATCGAAAAACGTACTAAATTAATATTATGCTATTATATATATATATATATATATATATATATATATATATATATATATATATATATATATATATATATATATATATATATATATAATTATATATACCTGAGTGCGATCGGATATTAATTTACCAGAAACCGGAATAGAAGTTGAATATCATTTGTATAACAAATACTAAACCGGATACGGATATTCGACAGCATTCTGACTTTGAAACCTTTTTCCATTCTCGTATTTAATGCTGTACAAGCCTAAGATTACTACATACCTTCTGAGCAATATTACAATTTAGACAGTAGAAACAAGTTGTTTAGACCTAGGTCCATTTGGTATCTCGCATCGCAGGCGCAAAGCACAGATTTATATAAACTACAATTTAAACCCCCCTCGAAACAGGCAACTTGATTTATTTGTCATTTCCCACGCAAACTCACTTATTTTCTAATTGAAGTAAAAATTTGAGTTAATTATAAAATTCCATTATCATTTCGTGTTTATCATTTTTGAACCTAAAATTTCTGCATCCTCAAATTTTGTCAAGAACTACAGTGGGACATTAATCAAAATGTCTTGAATGTCAAGTTGAAACTGACACTCTTGCTGACACACGCCCGCCCCACTCGTCTGCATATCAAAACTGTACGGCTATAAATCATCTTATCCCTGGATTGATGCGAAAATGTGACAAAAATGGTATTTGATCGACTTCAAAATATTTGAAATTTAACCTAAACAGTGGACGTTTAATGCTTGTATACAGCTTGGAAGACCAGTTTTAAGCTTAAAATTCTTGCTATTATGTTGCCAGCTACATATTATTTCTAAGATGCGAAAATCCGATGAAAATTCTATTAATAGCAATAAGTAAAAATTAAAAGGGTACAAACTAAATTATACGCTTCATTACACCATATCGGTGCAAAATATAGACAAATTGCGTCGAAACCATAAATAAATGTGTGATTATACGACCTTTGCTGCAACGATTTCTGTACAGAGAAATTGGAATTAGCACGACTGGTTTAAAAAAATTGCTTAAAATATTAAGCTTAAAATTGAATTCGCAAATTGTTGGGATAGAAACTTAAAACTTAGGTAAAACAATCACTGCCGTAACCCCCTCTGAGTCTGCCTGCTCTGAACTGTCGATACTATGCAGTACATGCAACTGCGAAATTTATATGATTAAAGCTGGAACGTCCCACTTACGTATTTTAGGCAGATTTTCAACTGTTGTAATGAATGTTTCATATATAAACTGGAGACAGCATATTATTTAGAACACAGTGTTTTGAAAGTCAATACAACATGTGTAAGTAAAGAATTATAGAGTGAACAGAAACGTAGAAACGTAAAAAAAGTACTGCGCTGTTGTCTAGAGTAAAAGTTTAGGAGAAATATTTACGAGTAGCCAATTTGGGCCAATGTAAAGATCAGGGGCGGAACGTTTTTCTGTGGGACTCGAAAAGAGTAAGCTTAAAGCGTTACACTAATTTTTTGCTTGGCGTAGGTTTAGGCGTAGGCGTAGGAATATGCTCATTCTTACGCTTAGGCTTAGGCTTAGGCTTAGGAATATGCTTGAATACTATTCCTCCCCTGTTCGTTACATTGGCCCCAATTTGCAACCACGTTGACTAGTTTAAGATATATATTTCAAGAATTGGTTGATATATTTTAACTTTGATATACTCTCAAACTAGTGATAGATGCTGTAAACATTTGGCCAATTCTACCAATTTGACGATTCTTTAATTTGAACCAGAAAACTAACCTGGTTTAGGCGCAGCGCGTTTAACCTTCATCCATTTGTACGTCGCTCCAGCGCCCGCGTTCGCTAGACTCGTGATTGACTTCGAGTTATAAGAGCCATTACCTGACGAACCAGGGGTCGTAGTTGAATTTACAAATTCAACGGTATTTTCAACAAATCCAACCTGCTGGTCTGAAGTTGAATTTTGGTCATTCAGTGAGTGATTTGACGTTTGGCTCCAAAAACCATTGCTGCTGTCGCAGTTGGCGTAATACTGACCCCCAGCTAGAGATTGGTCATAGCTTTCTGAGGGTACACCTGTATAACAAGAACTTTGCGACCCACAGGTCGAAGCAAAATATGCCGATTGATATACGGTGGGTGAATAATACTGTGATACTCGAGCGGCGATGGGTGGTGTATCGTATGAATATGAGCTGTTGTATTCCGAGGTGACATAGCTAACAGGGCAATGTTGTGAGTAGGTGGGTTCATGGTTTGTTTGCAGATTTCCATCTGGAAAATTGCCCTGATGCGCATGTTGGCAATAATCAGAGCAAGTGATCACTCTCGGGCAGGGTGTCGGATCCAGATTTTGGGGTATCGTTTGCTCTGGGTGGACGTGAGGCTGTCCTGGTTTTAATTGCACAATACCGTTTGGTCCTGATGCCCCGTCGTATCCTGTATGGCAGTAGTTGAGCTCGCCGGCTGACTCAGTTGGCCCAAGTTTCGCTGGAGACGATCGGTAGTGAATCAAATGCGACGCATTTTGAATTTCAGAATTTTGAATGTGTGCATCAATTACATAGCTAGTGTTTTGGCGCGAATATTTTGTCAACTCTTCGATGACGTGTCCGTTTGGTTCGTACGGTGATGTCGACAATTGACTATGGCGATCGTCGGTGTCTGCACTTTTTGGCGGAGTAAGCGGTAACGAAATGCGATGGTTGCAGCTCGCGACATAGCTGGTTGCAGTTGTTGGCGGCAAGTAGCTAGCATTAGGCGCGCACGTTGGAATATATCCCACGATTTCGCTCTTTCCGCCGTTTCCATAAGTAAGTTGTTGATATTGCTCTCCGGATTTGCGTGACCCATTGTTCGTTTCATCTTGCCGCATCATTGCAACTTCGCACAATTGTTGCAGCGCTGATTTTCGATCTTTGGACTCGCCGGCTTGTTGCTGACCCCCTCTGGATTCTGTCTGAGACAAAGGGTTGCACCCACCAGTCGCCGGTAACCCCCGTAGTCCTCCTTGATCGGGTCTAATGACGCAACTCGTGGAAGGAACGCAACAATCAGGAGCGCAACTGCCACTATTGTCAGTTGTACTACTACTACTACTACAACTACTACCACTACTAGCTCGACGATAATGACTACTACCCCCTCCAAATGGTTCTGATTGGATTGTACTGGTCACACAAGGTCCCTTATCCCAGACAATATTTGAGATGGTTCCTTGTTGTGTTGAGATCGTTGGTGGGGACGCACCTTGGGGCTGTTTTATCACGTTAGCGGTGGTATCAAACTGATTTTTGAGCATGAAATGGTTTTCAGGGGCGGAATATGGCGTCACATGTGGTGCCACTGTCACGGCAGGGTAAGGTTGATTTAGATACTGGGTGCTAAGGTATGAGTTTGAGTTTGGATAGTACGATGAATGAACTTTGGAATAGATATGTGTTGACGTACGTACATCATTTGGATATATTGAAGCTTTCGAGGTGGGCTGCGCGGTGGTGAGATCTGAAAATATTTATTCAGTATAAAATTTCGTTAAAGCACACATACACATTCGTTAATTTATCTCGTTTGGTTTGATAAACAGGCCTATAAGAGTAAGCTTAATCTCTAGACTAATTTTTTGCGGAGGGTTAGGCTTAAGCTTAGGTTTCAGCTATATGATCATTCTCACGCTTGGGCTTAGGCTACGCTTAGGAATACGCTTACACCACTGTTATGGTCCTATTTTATAGATTGGCCGGTAAGAGCTATATATGCTATGGGAACTAGAAAATCGATTATACACTTGTTGTTTTTTTGCTGAATAAATATTTTCTTGTATCAAACGTCGTGTTTGGCTTTTTAACCGCGCGCGTACCGCAATTACACGTGATATTTAACAGCGTGACTGGTGACATGATTGATTACTTGGGTATAAAATAATAAAAACATGGCGAAGAAAGTGAAAAAATATCAACATTTAAGGATTGTATGCAGCTGTTATTGCAAACTAAACACAACGGTGAATAGTTTACTAAACCTTTACCATTCTAAACACTTGCGGATTCGAGGATGGGTGGGGTATTCGGACTATGAACCCCTAAAGTAAGACAAATCCGAAATTTAGCATTAAGACTTGGCACTAATATTATGTTTGAATTGTCGCTGATATCGCTTACTAGGTATTTTCACTATCGTATATTACGGGTCTTATCAAAAATGTCACGGTTCGCCATAGGCTTCACACCATAACCCTGAATGGTGCTAATTTGTTTTCTATTTGAGGTTAACAGAGTACAACCGGAGATCTGCCTCAGGCTCCGGCTCCGGTAGAATTTTTACCGGAGGAGGTTCCGGTAATTTCGGTATTAAAATTTTGCATAATTTTGCAAAATTTGTTTGTTTAACGCGTTTCGTTTTACTTTTGTCACAATTTTAAGGAAAGAACTTCTGAAATTTCGCAGAAAATTAGCGTAAAACCAAACAACTTAACAACGTATTGCAAATATTGGCTAAAGTAACTAGTTTACCATCATACTATATAATTCCGCATCACCTCCGGCTCCGCCTCCGGCAAGTTTCGCTGCTCTGCGGCTCCGGCTCCGGTATTTTTCACCTCCGGTTGCACCCTTGAAATTAAGTAGGATATTATTAAGACCTAGGCCCATATTTTCAAATGTGTATAGCAACTATCATTTCAGTTAATAAGTTTTCAAATTCACTAACAATTGCAGTTATCGAACTCAAAATTGACACAGTAGTAGACATAAGTTATATGCGACAAACGTACAGAATTTTGAGCCTCGCAGCATTTACTGGTTCGAAAGTTTTACAAGACCTGTTACCAACCGTGTCATAAATGCTGCATACATTTGAGAATACGGGCCTTGGTATATTTCAGCGTTGGAAAATTTTTAAGGCTAAAATATTCCTTGAACCATGATTGAAAAAAAATTAAAAACATTACAAAATGCGAAATTTCAAAAATACAATTTTTTCAGCCGTAAAAGAATTTGCCCAGAGCTACAAGATTCGGTAATACACAGCCCACGAATTGAAGCCGGCCTTCAAAGGACCCTGGGCATTTAATAACACATCGGTTCGGATAAAAGTGGGAGGCTAAATTTTTTGCTCAAAAATTCAACTCTGAAGCTGCAGAAGCTCGAAGCTTCCGCATATTACAGTCACCTGTAAGTGCATTCAACGTAGGGTAAACTTGTAGCAATAACTTTTCAGGAGATTCACAAAATTTTCCAATTTTTTTACCAGATCTATCGCTAACATGGCGGCTAACGCAGTTGCCTTGAGGTTAGGATTTTCACTACGGCCTCTGGTCGCCGTGGTCAACCCACGGGGCCATCTCTTGTGGCAAATTCCGTTCGTTCTGCCGGTTATTTGTTCATTTTCCCTCACACTAGTACTAACTTGATATAGGGAAAAGTTTTCTCTGTCACATTTATGTGGTATGGGTACTTTTTACTTTCCAATCAGAGGGGCCAATGCTCCCTGAACCCTCCGCATTTTGAGGGAAACTAAGAAGAATGGGGTCTGCTGCCCTAAATATCCCCGCATTAACCGATTCTCGTATATAGAGCGCTAAAAACACACTATACACTGCAAAAAACGGTGAGTAAAAATTGACCATCTCCGAAATAGGCTTTTCGTGACTACACAATCTGAGTCAAAATTCGAATCCGCCTGAGTCAAATTCGACTCAATTTGACTCTGACGGAGTCGAATTTTGACTCAGTTTGTGTAGTCAAGAAAAACCTACTTCGGAGAGAGTCAATTTGACACACCATTTTAACAGTGGACCTGACCGGGATCTTTTTAGCGATCGAACTTTCGTGATCGACCCAAATGCTTATAATTTCTAGAACTTTAAGCTTCAGCGGTGTGATTTACTGCAATTTCGACCAATCACAATGTCCCAGTCGGCACCTGGACAAACGGTTCGAAAAAATTTGCATAATTCAAAAAGCAACAGCATAGAAGCGTTTGGGTTACGATAACTACCAAGAGACACGCTATAGTTTAAGTATAATTAACTTTAATATTTGAATGCCACTATTCGCATATTTTAAACATTTTAACCCTTTACCTCATTAAGTATAGCTGCCAGCGATCACTGAACGAGGAAATAGCGTTGCAACATAGGGTGTTACCCTAGTGACAGCTTGGATTTTAGTTCAAGAGGGTAACCTTATATGAGAACAAATTTTTGACCCCCAAGGTCCAAAAAATTATATTAAAACACGATTATGGTCTTATTTTGTTGGTTTCTAAATTTCAGACCGCTGTATATCACCTGTATTCGTAAGTTGTATCACATCCTGGTGTTCCTATGCCTGATATGGCTAATGTTACTTTAAGGGGCGTAGCAGTAGATTAAGCGTTTTCCCAAGCCTAAGCCTAAGCGTCGCAAAAATGTGTTCCTAAGCCTAAGCCTAGGCCTAAGCAAAAAAAAGTAATCTAGAATCCAAACTTACTGTTTTATGAACCCACCAGAACCCTGGACGCCCCTTAAAGTAACATGGGCCCCTGATATGATGCAAGTATTAAAACAGGGGTACAGTGGTGTACGCCCTAACAATACCTCTTTTAGTTATTTGATAGAAGGGCTAAGTGGATTAAGGAGCAATAAATGTTGGAACTATGCGGTCTACATGACCCCTGTCCGAAGTTTTCGTATAGATAATGACCACGCCAGTAATCTAACCTCAGTTCGTTTGCACTCGAGGCAAGCGTGCTACCACTACACCATTTGGTCATTGCAACAACTTCTTATACCGGTATATGTGCACATGTATAGCAATTTTTCATCTTTACGTACATTTACCATTAAGTTAACATATACGCCGGATAATAAGCATGACCTACCACGTATATTCTAAAATATCCTCAAGGGTCCTTAAAAGATTTAAAGCATCTTAACGGCAAGATATGGAAACGAGTGCTAATGTAACTGCAAGATAGACGGCAAACTTGCAATATTTGAAACAGTAATAACAAGTTGATCCAGGCAGGGATAAGGTTATCAAATAGCACCAAATGCAAAACATTTTCGCCTTAAAAAATACTGGCCAATGTAAAGAACAGGGGCGGAACAGTATTATAAGCATATTCCTAAGCCTAAGCCTAGGCGTAAGAATCAGCATATTCCTAAGCCTTAAGCAAAGTTCAAATAAGCAGGGTGTAAACAGATAGTAAAAATACCGCAAACGGAAACGGATAGTGATCAAAATAGCGGAAACGGATGTCCGGTTACATCCTACAAATATATACATTTTCTTGAGGTAAGCAGTGTATATTTGAAGGGAGAGACATCAAACATTATAGTTTGTACGGCGGTTTCACCCTTTAAACCCTGTTTTAACCGCCTGAAAACAACAATATTTGATTTTTTACTCAGATTTCATCTCCCCAACCAAACATTAAATAGGCATGCGCTAGAAAAATTGGCGTATGTAAATGTCAGGAGCAGGACGTTTTTCTGTGGCACTGTAATACAGTAACCTTAAGCTTTATACTGATTTTTTGCTTAGGTTTAGGAATATGCTAAAATACTACTGTTACGGCTCTGTTCTGTATACATTGGTCGTAGAATAATTTTACCAGCATGGAATTCTTTGAATACAGTTGAAATAAATTTCAACCTGGAGAGTATGCTGAAATATATTTGCGGCCGAGTCGCTTTGAAGGTATTTTACTGACTTTGTTAAATCTCAATTTTAACACAACACAGATCTATGATACGCCCCCCGAGATGATTGGGTACCCCGAGGTGGTTTCAGAGGTCAAAATCTCCTTTGCAATCTATGTACAGGGATTTTTAGACACGGTTTCAGTTTACAACACAAGAAATCTGGATTTCGAACCATTTTATACAACGTAACAGTACACTCAAAATAATATTTCTGATATTTAAGAAAAAATTTCTTGCATTTAAGAAATATAATTAACAAGGTGCACTTGAAAAGTATTTCTGTTATAACAGAAAAGATTTCAAAAAAAGTTTTGAAAAAAGTCTGAAAATTAACGTTTTCAGTTATTTTTAGAAAAATTGCCTTTAATATCAGAATAACTTTTCAGATTTGTCACAGAAAATACTTTTCTTAATAAATTCAGAATTACATTTTTGTGTGTACAGATGTCACTGCACCCAGCGCTTCTGAATCTTAACAGAATTTAGGTGGATAATAGTTGGGATCACATTTTTGTGGAAATGTGTGAGCTTTCGGGCTGCAAAGAAATTTTAGTGATAACAGCGACCATTGGATAGACCTACCTCAGTCGCAGGCCTAGCATGATGTACCGTGTACGATCAATTTCCAGTCGCATAAGTAGAAAGTTGCCGAGGGTAGGCGGCCTTATAACTTTCTGACTTATAATAACTCGCGTTTCCAAAATTCTAGCAACGCCCATACGCCAAATCTCACACGTACGAGCACTCGAGTTCAAACCGGAATGAAAAAAGAATTTTAACTCTAAAATTCACTACCGTAATATCTCTGCTGTTCACCTTAAATACAAATGGCCTTTTGTTCTACGTTCAATTTTGAAAACTAAAAAAATTATCATATTGCACAGTAATTCGCTGACTCCCCTCGGCATTCTTGCGACTGCTAAGGCAGGGTCGAGATGTAAAATGTTGTATTAAATTCGCAGTTTAACCCTCGATATAAACGGTATTAAGTTTAATTCGTTTGGACAGATTTGGACGTTAGTTTTTGGTACACTTTGTCAAGCGTGAAAAAAATTATATATATTATATATATTTATATATATTTACATATATACGGATTTAGGAAAAATGCGAGATATGGCTTAAACCATGTGCTTGCTTGTATTAATACAGCTATCCAACAGGACCTCTGGTTCACCGAGTAAAATGGAACAAGCCATGATTCTGAGTTATTGCGTTTTATAACTGAGATTCACTTTCAGAAAGAAATTTTTTGAGTTTCAAATGTAATTAAAAAGTAACATTAAAATATAATTTAAAACAATAAATGAAAATAAAAAACCTGGAAGCAAAATATAAGCTTGAAGCGGTCCATATTTTACTGCAAACTGGGCGTCCGACGGAATTTGAAGAACAATTTTGCCTGATTTTCTTGATTAAAATTCCATTTTCCACTGATTTTTTTGTTAAAATCAGAACATTTTTCCTGATTGAAACGCTTGTTTAATATACATGTAACAGTATCAATAAGGTTTAGGGTTTTACACTGAGTTTTTTGGTCCAGATCACACTTTAATATACTTAATCTACTGTTACGGTCCTAAAAGTAACATTCGCTCTTAACAGTGCAATTGCACCAAATCATTTAACTTTCAGAAATTTATGTTTGAAATGTTTTAAAACAAAAGTTTCGTATATTTTTGTAGCGTCCGATTTTCTTGGTTTCAATGTACGTTTTAATTCATATGTTTTTAAATTTGTGAAATAATGTCTTAAAATTCAAACTTTTTGTGTAACCAAATTTTAACATCCATATTAATGAAAATTTTTTTAAAGTCTGGAATTAAAGACATATATGTCAAGAGTGTGTACTAAAGACAACCATTTCAAAATTTGCAATTTGTTCGCTGTAAGATAATGATTAGTTTCATCCCAAATTGTTAAATATTACCTTGTGTATTGCCGAGATCCAGTGTTGAACTCGATGAGTTGACTGAGCAATGCTTAGCTATAACACCTTCATTTGCATAACCCGTTTCAGGCCGACGTTGATTGTGAAAGGCCGTTGTGGCTGGATGTTGCTCGTTGATCCCTGTGGGATTATAGTCTCCGTTAGTCCACGCTGTTTCGTAGGTCACAATTTTGGTTACCATTATACGCTATTTAAAACTGAAAATAATAGATTATTAAGCCCATGTATAGAACGGGGCCGGATCGCTCTCCGGAAGGGTTATAACAGAGTCAGTTTAAGCTTTAGACTGATTGTTTTGCTTAGGCGTACGCTTAGGCTTAGGCTTACGAATGGGCTCATCCATACGCTTAGGCTTAGGCTTAGGCTTACGAATGGGCTCATCCATACGCTTAGGCTTAGGCTTAGGCTTAGGAATATGCTTACACTAGGGTTCCGGCCCTGTTCTATACCTGGGCCGATTATTGTTTAATGCTTAAAACTCGTTGTCATTTTTATTAAAACGTTTCGGACATTACTAAATTAGGTGCCTATCCGTAGTCTAAATGCATCCTTAAGGCTAATTGTTAGCTTAATGATGTCTAAAATATAAGCCTAACGTAACTACAAAAACCGAAATATACTAAGAGATGGACTGATAAAGTCGCTTCTTTCTCGATCTTCAGGACCAATATTTTAATCGATTTTTCAATGCAGGATTCTTCCAATTCGAATTCCACAGTTGTTCAATACTGTAGCGATCCGAATTGTCCGAATCAGTAGAAGTCTGTATCCATAATTTAGACTCCGCTCGTGGATAGAATCCATAAGATCTAATTAGAGTCCATAAAAGAGACCAAGGTAAAACAAGTGACCTGAACCACAGAAATATCTGACAGACACTCATGCAACCAGCATAAACTTTTATGAAATCCAGAAAAAAGATAAAACGGACATGACAGTCGAAACAAATCAGTTCCAACCAAAAGAAAGAATATAAAAAGAACGGTGTTGAGTACAACTAACACAAAATGAACTAAAAATAAACAACTGTCCGCAAACCTAATAACTCGGGGGGTAGTTTTGGACCGGCAAAATATATATCAATCCCCCTTTTATTGGGGTCACTACAGTATGTAAAAAATCAGGGCCCATGTATATAGAACAGGGCCGGAACAGTAGTATAAGCATATTCCTAAGCCTAAGCCTAAGCCTACGCCTAAGCCTAAGCGTATGGATGAACCTATTCCAAAGCCTAAAAGCCTATGCGTAAGCCTAAGCGTATGGATGAACCTGTTCCTAAGCCAAGCCTAATCCTAAGCCTAAGCCTAAGCCTAAGCCTAAGCATAAGCATAAGCAAAAAATTGAGTCTAAAGCTTAAACTGACTCTATTGTAGGCCCTCCGGAAAACGATCCGGCCCTGTCCTGTACATGGGCCAAAATCAGCGCGAGAACGTATTTTGAGAATAAAACACACCTGACCATTGATATAATACTTGAAATTTTGCAAAATTAAGTATGGCATCTTTTGTGTTAATTTATCCTTCTACTAAATTATGTCAAATCATTTTTGACACTGAAATGTTGCTAATTTTTGATTCGATTATGGGTTGTTTTTGTGAAATTTTTAAAAATTTAAATTCCAATTTTTCACATGACGTATATTTCGATACTTGAGTTGTTCCCAAATATGCAAGTTGTCCGCCACTGGAGCGGAAGGATTGCGCTATACTTTATTGAGTCGGACGCAGCCGCGAGCCGGCGCCTGACGGCGTCCGGTGGATTACGGCTGCGTGCGGCAAAATATTTACCGTGCCGCCCGCGGACCCTTAGGGATCATGCAGCAAAACTCTCAACAATAAAATGTTAAAACTGGTGCTAAACAGATTGGCACATTTACTCATGCGGTACATACGAGCCGGATTACGATAAATACGTGGACAGCAATGCAATCCTGATGTTACATTGTTTTACTCATAGAATAATGGCTTTTCTTATGCAAGTTAGCAATAAAGAATTTTTTGGGACCCAAACAAAGTGATTAAAACGCAATTATAATGTAAAATTATAGAAAATGTTTTCTGAACACTGAAAATAAGTGTGGGTAAAGGCAGATCACGGGTGAAGTAACTTCTAGGGATATATATAATATATAAATATATATATATGTATATATAATATATATAATATATATATCAGGGTATTTAAATTGAAGTTAAAATTTTCGCGAGTAAAGTTCGGGCTGGTTCAAAAATCTTTACTCACTTTATCTGGGTGCGACAAAACTTAACCATATTGAAAACGCATTCAGTATTGTCCGTATTTTAGCCAGAAACTCCTTAGGGTCTTAAAATGTTTCGCCCAATTTTCTTACATTGTAAACAACCATTGGAATTTAGGCTAAATTTTTAATTTTCAATAGCCGTAGTTGTTCAGCTCAAAAAATCAGCATTGGTTTAGGCTATATAAAATTAAAATGAAAGCTTAAAAACATGTGTTGTATAGGCCCACGTAAAGATCAGGAGCGGAACGTTTTCTGTGAGACTGCAATAAAGTAAGCTCAAGGTTTAGACCAATTTTTTTGCTTGGCTTAGGCTTAAGCTTAGACTTAGGCTTAGGAATATGCTATACTCATTCTTGCACTTAGGCTTAGGCTTAGGCTAAGGCTTAGGAATATGTTTATAATACCTTTCCATTCCTGTTCTTTACATTGGCTAAAATGTAAAACAAATCTTCTAATTTAAAAAAATCAACTTTAATTTGATTTCTTTGTTTGTAACCTGAACGAGAAATATCTGCATTGGTTTGAGTACTGTAGTGACCCGAGTATGAGTGGGCTAACAAGAAGGAGGTCCCCATTTTAGTCGCAATGAATAGGAGTCCGTATCCCAAATAAGAGTTCGTAAGTTGGTAAAGTCCACAAACCCTAATTAGAGTCCATAAATGTCAATTATCCCAAATTGTAGTGCATAAATGACTCAACACCTAAAATAGTTGTGTTCAAAACTTTAAATCATACTTAAGTTTTGAAAGTAACATTCCAAAGTATAAGCTTGCATTATCGCTCAAGCTTTTGATACAAGACAAATAAACGTTTAATTCAACGGATAGTTCCAATACCGGATATATCAAAGCGCAGCAGAGCACAGACTAAAAATAAATACCAGTCCGTAACCGAATAACAGAAGGGTATCCTCTGTAGGGGCTAAACAAATATCAGTCTCCCCCTCTTATTCGGGTCACTACAATAACTGCTTTATCTAACCTGCCTTACGTCATCTCGCTTTACATCTATGAGCTTGCAAGCTACTACCAAACAAGCTTAAAAATTGTCAAATTTCAGCTTATTGTTGTATTTTTAAAATTCAAAACTTTTATTCGTTAATAACACCTGACAGTTACTAGTCGACAGTCACCCCACCGGAAAAATTGTATCCGAAAAGTTTTCTTACAATATTTTTAAGCGGGACCCCCATTACAGCAGTTGTGATTAAAAAATATAACTGTCTATGTAGTTAGCCTCACATCCTGTAATTCAGGGACGCCCTGATGGCTGGCCAATGGACTCGACGAATTAAGGATCGATATTTGTCCAGTTGTGGTACTGTATTATTGAAGCATTGGTAACAATTTGTCAATGTCAGTCTAAAAACTAATATTACAGTGGCGTTTTTACAGTTACCCCCAGCGAACTGACAGAATCTCGGTACGATACCCACGAACTTATATTCCTATCGAGTAACAAAATTTTTTTTGTTTGCAATGTCGCGTTTCAAATCCTTTATTATACAGCAACCGTGGCAAATATTTATACCGTCAAACAACAGTTGTTTGAATGAAAACTGAAAGGTTTTTCGTTCGTTTGTTTGAAAAACTTAAATTCACAAAAACACCCGGGTCGGTTCACCCGCCAGCGAACTTAAAAATGTTAAAATTTAATACAAAAAAACGCCGCAATTTGTCTCGTTTTTTTGTTGATTTCAAGTATATTACATTTATATATATGTATATATATATATATATATATATATAATATATAATATATATATAATATATATTATATATATAAATTAATTCTTCGATTAAAATTTCACTACGTTTAACAAGTAAAATTTACTTAAAATAAGTAACTCATAAATCATTCAAGACAGGACTTTTCAGCGTTCAGTCTTTCAACGATTTTGGTCAGCATGTGTTTTCATTATATACGCAACGAACACCATATATTTATATATTGATATTCGCTGTCAATTGTGTCAAATTTGACACATAATGTGTCTTTAGCGCACTCGTTTGATGGCGGTGTACGTCTATTGCCGGTGACATATACGAAGATTAATAGATTCACCAAAAGTTCTTTTAGTTTTCTCGTAAAGCAACAAAATAGAATTTTGAGTTTTAATTTTAAAAATTTTTTCTAATTAATATATTTTCTGCTTGGTAGGTACAGTATAGCGGAAATGCAGTATTTCGATATTAATTCTAAGTTAAGCAGCACCATATAGAGAGCCCTTCACTAAAATGTTGCGGCGGATGCGGTTGGGTTCGAATCCACGACGTACGGATTACCGGTCCGCTGTTCTGACCATTGAGCTACGTAGCCATGCAAACTTTTCACTACAATGGATCTATATACCGTGACGACTACTGAATGGAATAGGGGGCTTCAGGTCAATAACTGGTTTTCAAATAAGTGTAAATTTTACAAAAACGTCCAATTTTTAAGCGTTCAAAAAATCTTTTTTAGGTCAAGGCTGAGTCAAGTGTCACAACTTATCTGGCAGTCCACAATTAACCTATGGCTCGTAATCGTATTAATAACCAGGATGGAAGCCGGAACAAACCATACTGAAAATTTTTTCGTTTTATTCCGAGCCAGTGACAAAACGAATAACACTTGTTTTATTTGGCACACTGATATATAGGCTTAAGCCTTAAGCTTAGGCTCAGGCTAACGTTATTAAGCCTCAGTTGGTTTGCACCTGAGTACGTTCGTTTTTCGGTCGAGAACTATGACCGTCAACTATACGGTGATAGGGTTACTTGTTGCTGGAGCAAACAGCTATGAAGGATTAAGGAAGAAGATTATCCACGTATCCGCTTATACAGAGGATTTACTGCAATTTTTACCCGAGCAGTACGAGGAAACAACTTTGCGAGCAAATGAGCGAAAAGCTAATCTCACTTTTCACGTTCAACCTCAATTGAAAATACATTGTAGTGCCTTCGTGCCTTTGTAGGTCATTACTGAAACGGTTTGAACCCCCGTTCCCTCCCGACCGTCTAATTCCTACGTCTGTGTATTTGTAGTGTGTACCCTATGCTCATAATGTGATATAAAAAGTTAATACACTGTAAATTTCAGTGAGTTGATTTTAAATCAGAATGAGTTAAACCCACGCAGGAGTCTGAGCTCTGAATTGGGTCCTTCAGAACTCAGAAATCTGAATTGAATAAAGTCATCATTCTAAGTTGGTAATCCACTCACCCGGAACTGAATCGACTCAGAGCGAGTTAATGATTACCATTTTTAACTAGGAAATAACCAGATTTGACTAATTCGCTGTCCGAAACTTTAAAATTATACCAAAAGTTAAAAATTACTTCAAGTAAAGTTGAAATATCTGGACAGACTAAACAAAACGAGAATTTAAAATTGAATTTAAACTTAAAATTATGTTTAAATTTAACACAAGTTTAAGCTTTTGTTATTTTTCTCTTAAGTTAAACGTTCCAAAAATTAATAGTCATATGAGATTCGCTTAGTGTCATTTTCGCAGACGACTTAGCATCCATTAACGTCTTTGCATTGTAGAAGCACTGACATTATACCCATTTTTTCATTTTTCGGTTTTCTCAAAAAAACTGTTATTTCCGGTCGATTCAATTTTCCCAAAAACCAGCAATGTTAACCATAACAACGCAGCAAAAATATTACGGAAGGAAATTACTAAATATATCTTATTTTTTGGAAGTGCCTCGATCCGCGGGAACATTTGACTTTCGAGTTTGAGTGTATACTTACCATTAATCCTAGTTTGATGTATAAACAAAAATTATAGCTTAAAATCCTATAATTCTTTAAAATGACCGTTAGCTTCACTCTTCAATATCAGATTTATTTATAAAGTGGACTGAGTAATATATGCTCATGAATCAGGTGTTATTTAAAGTCTTTAAATCTAAGTAAACCTTCTGCCCCGTTTTGCCACGCTGGAAACAGAACCAGCTACAGTCTCGTGTACAAATCAGATCCCAAACACTAAGCCTAAACCTAAGCCTAAGTCTAAGGCAAATATGAATCTGAGTTTAAGCATTGTTAGCATCGACGGTGTCGATTAAGAAGCGTAGGCCTTTTGAACTGTACCGCTTGTGATAAGTTTAGGGCCTCGACTAGGGTATCCAAGGTCTCCTTGATAGCTAGTAACCAGGGGACACAGGCAGTTTATTTAAATGCTTGCGGTGGGGCAGAAACAAAACAGTCGTTCTTGAATCCAAATAAGCGTGAAAAACGCAGAGCTTAACCTGAACTGGGACGAAATGACAAAAAAAGAATATGTTTGTTATCCTGTTCGCATTGATTTAGAGGCGGAACGTTATTCTTCGGGACTGCAATGGAGTAAGCTTAAGCTTTAGACAATTTTTGTTGCATAGGTTTAGGAATAATAATATTTGTATACTAGTGTTCTGTTACGGCCTTGTTCTATACATTAACCCTTTATGTCCTATGCGTGAGCTGAGACGGCTGTTGGAACAACTTTACACAAATTTCTCAAATTTAAAGTTTGCTAATTTTAATAGAAAAACATGATTTATCTTGAAAACACATCAAAATATATTAATATCTTTATTTTTGAGCGAATTATAACTAAAATAACTTCATATTGCACAGTAACCTTTAAAATTATGCAAAATATATTATTGAAATGCAAAAATTAAGAGTTAATAATTATAGCCAATCAAATTCGAGTTGTGTTTTTCAATTTAATTCAAATGTCATTGGTCAACTTTCAATATCAATGAAGAGTTAATAATTACAGCCAATCAAATTCGAGTTGTGTTTTGAATTTAATTCAAATGCCATTGGTCAATTTTCAATACCGTCTTTTCTATCAGCAGCTTGTTGGTCGCTTGCGACTATTATGGTCGGCGGGACCACCAGGATGCTGGATTCAGAGAATTATCTCGATAAATGTCGCTTACAAGAATTTAGACAGAAAAAGTCTAAATTTTTGTCTGTTACAGTTGTAAAAAAAGTTTGTCAGATGTAAAACTAATGATACAAATATAGGACACCTAAACAACGCTAACATTGCCTACACATTGGATAAAAATAACCTATGTGAAACTAGCATAATTTTTGAATCTTGGATGTGTCCTAGTCAAAAAACATATCTTGCATTCCTAGAAAGCGAAAATTTTTTCTACATATTCTATCAAACAGTACGCAACGGATCAGTAGTGAAACATGACAATGCTTTAAGCATAAATACAAACCTAAAGCCTAACTTTGTGATATAAGCTTAAGCTTTTGCCTAAGCCTAAAGTACAAGCATATAAGCGAATATCTGAAACGTACTGGTAAACTTTGTTCGGAACACGAGCGTCTGTAGAAGCTTATATTTTGGGTACAACGAATAATAAAGACCCTACAATTGCAATTCAAGATTGTTTACTTTTTAGGCCGAGTCTATTTTGGTGCAAAGTTAGTGGGCATTGCTTCCTTTGCTCCCATGCGGGGATTCTCTTGGTTCGAGACCTATTCTAAATATACAAGAAAATTGCTCTATCCATATATATACATATATATACATATATGTATATTGACAATGCAGTGTAGAGATATCATTCGACGCAATTTGACGCATAAATAATAATCGTAGCCGCGGCAGTCAGCGCGTAATGATGAATGAGATTTATTCATTACAATGACAGTGTAAATTTTAAATATACAGAAAATTATTAATAAAAACACCGCCGTTGTCCATATTCGTACGGATGGCTATTCATCGTCTCCCCCCCCCGATTTTACTCCGTGGATACAACAGCGAACTCCAAGCTTGGAAAACTTTATTCAATACGGCCGGCGAACAGATGGAAACGGTCGAGTCGCGATATCTTCTGTGATGGTTGTCGATTTTGTGTCTACAGAATTTTTGGAAGATGTGATACTGTTGGGTTGATTGAAAATTTTGCATAGAGACGGTATGCTGTTATGATTGAATTCAAGTAAGAATTACTGTAGTTTACAGGTTAAGCCATGTTGCTAAATTAGTCAATACGATCACGTATTAGTAGTTTGCGTAGGTCTTTTAAATACTGAATGGATAGAATTAAGGTCAGCGTAGACAAATATCTGTTGTTCAACGATGTATCGTCAATGGAGCAGTATTTAGGGTACAGGAAACGTTCACTGGACCAACGGAAATTTTGGTAAACATAGAATTCGTTAAATGTCAAAATATAGTGCACTGCAAAAGTGGTGAGTCAAATTGAGTCTTTCCGAAATAGGCTCTATGGGACTACAAAAACCGTGTCAAATTCGACTATACCAGAGTCGAACGTGCGACTCAGTGAGTCGATTTTGACTCTGGCTGAGTCAAATTTGACTCAGATTGTGTAGTCCCGTAGAGCCTATTTCGGAAAGAGTCAATTGGACTAATCATTTTTTGCAGCGTACTAAGCACCGTTGATAATGAAAACCTTTAATAAGCGGCGTTCTAAGATTGTTTTCTCAATTGTTTGTAGCACTTATCACCAGTTGGTAATAGGTCTTGTAACTTTGGAACATGTTCATAAAGAGGTTCTAAAAGTTCAGCACATTATTCGCGTTTGATTTGCGTTACTTTTGTACCAATTTTGACTTATGCAATTGTAGAAGTTCGTCAGTTTGAAAATCTATCGCTAACTGATGATAGTTACTGTACCAATTTGAGAATATGGGTTATAAAGTTAGGTGTATCTAAAAATGTGTTGCAAATAAAGGTAGTGGCGTACCGAGAGCCGCATCCTGATACGTCCGTGTCTTGGGTTTTCAACTAAAAGTAAACCTAAAATTGTTTAGCAGCGAGGGTCTCAACTATTTTTGTATGATATATGAGGTTGATCACGTTTTTCCGGTTGGCTCCGACGCTGATTTCAGAGTTCCATTTTAGGTCTCTAAGTGTTTGGGAGGCTGAGTAACTTGACCAGACCGCAATGTTTGCTGTGTGAACACGACTTGAAGAAAATATCGCGAGCGAAGTATAGGAAAACTAGATCCTATTATTTTTAACTGTACACACAAAATAATTTGATGTGAAATTTCAAGACTTCTACTTTCGTAAATTTTCAAGACGAGACATTAATAGGCTTATACAGATCAAAAATTTGTGTCTGAAATGGTTAGACTTAAATGTTTTATATTCAAGAAACTATTTACAATTTATAAGAAATCAATTGCTTTTTTTCAAGAAATAGTTGTCTTGCATTCAAGAATTTATTTCTGTTTTTGGCCCATGCTACTTTTAAGGGGCGTCCAGGTGTCTGGTGGGTCCATAAAAGAGTAGGTTTAGATTCTATATTAATTTTTTCCGTAGGCTTAGGCTTAGGCTTAGGCTTAGGAACACATTGTTGCAACGCTTAGGCTTGGGCTTAAGCTTAGGAATACGCTTAATCTACTGTTACGCCACTTAAAGTAACATTGGCCCTGTTTTTTTATGTATGTAAAAAAGTTGCTCAGTTTAAATTCTTAAGAGAGTATATAAACAATCGAATTCCAATGATATTTTGGGTTCAGCTCAGGCTCCCTCCAACCTAAGTTTACGTCTTTGACGTATCTTAAGTTGTACAACTAGGGAATTGGTTGAGCTTAACTCCAAATTTTGAAGGAAACTTCTCTGGCAAATCTTGTTTCCAAGACATAAGTGCCAAAAATCAGCAAAACAACTCTTATATTTCAGACATATTTGTCTTATATTTCAGACATATTTGTTTCAATCGCTTCTGAAACACTATCAGATTTAAAACATTTAAGTGTTAAAAATTTCAGACACAGATTTCTTAATAATTTCAGAAAATGTCTTGCATTTTCAAGACATATATGTCTGGGGGTCTTTTGTGTGAATGCTGGGTCTAAGACACTAACTGAAACCTTCCCCCGGTTGAGCGCTTGAGCAATTGTGAAGCTTTGCACAATTTTAATTACTATCTTTAGTTTAAGATGGTCATATTGGGAGAATTTAATCTTGATATCTTCCTTTAAACAGTGCCGCGGTCAGAACTTTTCGTAGAAGTGACCAGTGAAAACATCGCCAGCGAGAAGTCAGACCTAATTTTTGTATTTAATGTTAATTATGACGCACGTATTGATTCCGATTGTAAACAGGGGGCGCGGCCCCCCGCCCCCCCTGTCTCTGTACTCCACTGTAAGGTAAGATTCCGATTGTGAGGGCGGGCGCGGTTCCCGGCGCCTCTATCGGTACGCCACTGAAATACAAAGTACACTGCAAAAAATGGTGAGTCAAATTGACTCACTCCGAAATAGGTTCTACGGGACAACACAAATTGAGTTAAAATTTGATTCCGCCAGAGTCAAATGTGCGACTCTGTGAGTTGAATGTGACTCTGGTGGAGTCAAATTTTGACTCAATTTGTGTAGTCCCGTAGAGCCTATTTCGGAAGGAGTCAATTTGACTCACCGTTTTTTGCAGTGTATAATAGATTTTCAAACAAGTGAACTACGGCAGCTACGAACCGCAAAATAATGAGTAGAAGCAATTTAAATCTAAAACGTAAATATTTTAAACTGGAATAAATGTTACAAGTCCTATTATCAATCGGTCAATAAACAGTGCTACACGCATTTGAGAATACGGTCACTAGCATTAAAATCGACGCTATTCTTACAGCCAAACATTCGTTCGTATTAATAACATATGAACTAAAATAATTGAAAACGTATATGGCACGAATTAAAGGCTTAAGAATGTCAAATCATATTTGAGCCTGTGCTTATTGTCTTTGGCCACATTTGAATCGAACCGACCCTTTAAAATGTCACCAATGGTGAATTCGAAAACAACAACAACAATATTCTTGCCTTTTATCGAATGTCGGCGGCACACTGCCGACAATATTCTACTAAACTGACGATTACTGTAAGGTTTGGTTTATGTCAGTTTCTGGTTGGTTCGTGTGTGTTCATTTTAGGAAAATTAACCAACTCGAAATAGCCAATGAAAATGAAGGATTTATGACGCGTAATTTGACCAATGAGATTTCAACATTATGATCATGCAATTTTAGGTGCGATATGTTGCATGCAAAAGGTGCAAAAATGCAATTTTAGGTTTTACGATAAACTTGTAACGGGTTTAATATATTTTTTGTAATTTTAAACCGGAAATGGCGATATTTGGCAAAAGTAAAAGAATTGAGAGGCCGAACAAAGGCTTGACACTGTAAATTTGAGTGATTTACTATCGCGTCTAGGGGGACCTTGTTTGAATTCAGCTGTAAACTTTAGTCAAGCTAACAGGCCCATGTATAGAACCAGGCCGATTCGTGTTCCGGAGGGCCTATAATAGAGTCCGTGTAAGCTTTAGACTATTTTTTGCTTAGGCTTAGGCTTAGGAATAAACTCACCCATACGCTTTAGGCTTAGGCTTAGGCTTAGGAATATGCTTATACTACTGTTCCGGCCCTGTTCTATACATGGACCAGCTAACGCTTACGTTTGAGCATCAAAAAGCAGACACTGTGAGAAGTTCGTGATTTTGCCTTAAGCCTGTACCCTGTATCGCCTGTATAGTTCTTTCCTCGATGTATGCTTATCGCTCTGATTTAATAAACGCGGCCGGTAAATATTTATTGAAAATCCCAACCCGAAACCCGTATGACACCGAATATGCAATATTTAGTACCAGCAAATTACAGGTTATGCAATTTAACTGGCAACCCGAGCCGGAATCCTTAAAGCCGACGTCTGAATCTGGTTTAATCCAGCCACTGGCTTTACCGTACCCAATACTTTTGCCGCTTTCCAGAATCCGTGCAATTCTAACCCCGTTAGAATTACACCCTGTAAAACCGTGTACTCTAACCCCGTTAGAGTTACACCAAATTTCCGACCAATCTAACCCCGTTAGATTTGGCCCAGCCGTTGTAGAGTAATAAATCTAACATCGTTAGATTTATTAAACTACTTTTTCCCAGGTTGTCCGGTTTATCCCCAAGTTCCTTTTTAGCACATAACACCAGTATTCTATACTGGGTAAATCCTGCGCCCTGCGCAACGCCAATTAATTCCGAAACACCGTAATTTCCTTCACATCCTATGCCACCGTGACTATACTTAACCGAGTTGAATTCAACCTTACTTACCAATACTTCCGCTTCACCGCCTGAGACTGTCAAACCAAGAAACTTATACAAATACACGCGCAATTAAGTACAGTAAATTAGAGTCACCAATCTCACCAGCTTCCAAGTCAAGACTGATTCCGGTCCTGGCTACCCTTTTCGGCATCTCGACCTCATTTGCATTTCTGCCGACACCCACAATTGGGTGTCCGCGATGCGGTTGAGGTCCAGAGCCACACACCCGGATACTCTTTCCGAAACAACAACAACAACCATATTAGCACCTTTAGACACACATAATATAAGCACCATATTGGTGCTGACATAGCCTAGCTATGTCGTTATCCGCAGCATGGGCCAACAACAATTGCAACATTAATCAACGAGATTTTACGGCCACGCAGGGCCCAGGTAAGTTACATTGCGGACACAGCCGCCATAGCATAGTTTTATTTATTTCTACGCCTTGTAGCAACGCCTAAGCCTAACTTAAGTTCTAAGAGAGACTAGGTGGAGCCAGGGACTCCCTTAAGGTGTGGTTTTGATATAGGGTTTTATTTTATATTTTAGTTTTTAGTTTGAAATAGGTTTTTAGTGTGGCATAGCCACCTACAGACACTATCAACCTGGACTAAATATGACCCTGTTTTAATAGTAAATTCAACTGATGTTGTATAGTTTTGCACAACCTACAGAATTTTAGAAGTAAACTAGAAATCCCGTTTATCCAAATAGAAACACGGTCGCGGGTACAATACAGATATCTTAATTTGGAAAAAATCAACATTTCTTGGTTTCAGAAGCCCTCTCGCACAAGCCTGTATTCAGATCACTAAAGAATGCTGGAAAATTTTTTTAGTAGAAACATACCAGGAATAACACAATGATTTACAAGCAAGTTTGACACGTTTCTAAATTAGCCGACAATTTTTCAGAAGGGGGCAGAGCCCCTGTGGTCGCTTTCTGGCTATGAACCTACCCTCGCATTGACTTTGGGCAGAGTCCCTCGCAACGTTTGGTATCACTGTACTCACAAACGTAAGCTTTAGACATTGGTTGAAAAACAGAAGCCTCCAAGTATATACTTCAAATAAAGATGCGATTTACCATATTTGTGTTGTTTTGTATCGGATGGACAAAATTTAAAAATGCTTAAAGTGGTATTTTAGTAACTTTTTTGATCATAATCCAAACATCGATAATGATCTTAAGTATAAATTAACCGTATAAGCCTTAAATTAATGAAATGAAACCATCAAAGTTTTAAAAAAATAATAATAAAAATAACAATAATAAAATTTTAATAATAAAATATATACAAGTAATTTTACTAATAAAATATGTGCAAGTAAATGATAAAAATAATAAGCACTGTAAAATGATGGATAACCTAAACCATCGTTATAAATCAAAATTGAACTTTGCGGCGTTTTCAATTTAATTTTAAGATGATCGGTCCTAGCAATACACAGCTAAGATATATTACTCAATGGAAAAAAGAATTTTTATTCTATTTTCTTACATCGACTTAGGCTACGGTTTAATTCAAGTCCAGGTTGGTTCTTGGTTAGATTTTGTAGGAAATTTTTTTGATATATTTTAGTGTTTTACGGTAAAATTGCAAGCGGATACTGTCAGACTTAATACTTTCATACAAGCACGCAGGTTATTGCCAGTTCTGCGTTTAAGATTGGTATTTTTCTAGAAAAATTGAATCAAAGCAAAAAAACGGACAATGAAGTTGAAAAACATGTATTACTAATGATTCTACAATCGTAAAGACATTAATAAATGCAAAGAAGATGTGATATATGTCAATATTTTTACATGATAAGCATGTCGAATGTATACAATTGTAGGCCACAAACCTATGGGTTTTAAGTTCACAGTTTCAGTGTTCAAATACATTAAATTAATCCGAAGTTGAGGTTTTAATCGTTACTTCGTATAGTTGGATACGCTGAATCGTTCAAAAACAACAAAATTACACCGTGAAAACTGGTGAATCAAATTGATTCTTTTCGAAATAGGCTTTTCCAGACTACACAAACTGAGTCAAATTCAACTCCGCCTGAGTCAAGCTGGACTTATTTAGGTGAGTCGAACATGACTGTGTCGGAATCGAATTTGACTCAGTGTGTGTAGTCCCGAAAAGCCTTTTTCGAAGAAAGTCAATTTGACTCACCATTTTTTGCAGTTTAAAAATATATTATATACATAGCAATCATTTTAAAAATGAAAAATTAAATTATATTGGCAGAAACAGCGTGAGTAAAATTAGGCCACAGGTGAGGTCACAGAAATTACACCCGGTTTAAATTTAGCCCCATTACAACACCAGCAGCTAAACAGTCTGGTACATTTAATCAAAGGGGTACTTCAAAATCTAGTGTCTAAATTAACCTTTTTGGCCCATGTATAGAATATGGCCGGATCGTTTTCTTGCGAGGCTGTAATAGAGAAAGTTTAACTTTTAGACTAATATATTCCGTAGGCTTAAGCTAGGCTTAGGAATAGGCTCATCCTTACGCTTAGGCTTAGGAATATGCTTATACTACTGTTCCGGCTGTGTTCTATACATGAGCCGAACTGGTAATTTAAATTTTAAAAAGATTTCTAAAAAAACAACACATACCAATGTGTAATTTTTATATTATCGAACTAAAATTAAACAGCTCACCAGCAAGCGGCATACATCAAGCAACTAAATTAAAAGTTTCATCTTTCAAAAACGACATTAAACCTTTGACAATTAAGAAACTGATTGATGTTTGCCCGATAGACTCATCCCCATTTAGGATAATTAAACATTTCAAATGGTTTATGATCTTGCCGTAGAGGTAAATTTAGCAGCATTTAACATTTAGGCTCATGTAAAGATCAGGGGCGGAACGTTTTCCTGTGGCACTAGAATAGAATAAGCTTAAGCTTTAGACGAAATTTTTTGCTTGGCTTAGGCGTAGGCTTAGGCTTAGGAATATGCTCATTCTTACGCTTAGGCTTAGGAATATAATACGGTTCCGCCCCTGTTCTTTACATTGGCCAACTTTTCTAAAAATGTAAATAAAAAGATCAATGGGAGGAGTATATACCTATATACTGCCATGACCTCGAGTACATTGCAATTGAAATTTACTAAAATTACATGTGCGCAAAATAACGTCTTTTAAAGACTTCAATTGTCAAACGTTCACATTTTAGCGCTGTATTTTGGACATAAAACAAAAAAAAATTTAAAAATTCAGCGTTGCCAAATTGTTGTTAACATCAAATACGGTCCATCAGTTTTTTAAACACCAAATCAGATTTACTTTTTACCGTATTTCAGCTTAATCAGTTTTCCTCTGTTTTGAAACTATAAATCTTTCCTATCAAATTTTAGCTGTGATAAAATTTTTATGTGTCAGGACCAATGTAAAGAACAGGGGCGGAACGGTATAAGCATATTGCTAAGCGTAAACATAAGCCTAAGCTAAAGCGTAAGAATGAGCATATTCCTAAGCCTCGCCTAAGGCAAGAAAAAAATAGTCTAAAGCTTAAGCTTTTACTCTGCTGCAGTCCCACAGAATCAGCTCCTGATCTTTATGAGCCTGAATCAGCTACAAGCTACAACCAGTGGATGCGCGCCGTCAAATTTTTTTCGAAAAATATTTAAGGTATTAATTTAATGCTGTTCATCCACATGAAATGCCCGCTCGCCCTGTTTCAAATTCCTGTATCCGCCATCGACTGCAAACAAAGGTCTGTCTCGGGCTGTAGCAGAAAATCGTCCTCCGGCTTCCGTATAGAATTTTGGCCGGTGCCGGCAATTTTGGTCCTGAAATTTGTTGTACTTCTAAAGACACAGAAATACAATTTTTTGCCACTATTGTAGATTAATTGTTAAAATTAGCAAACTTAGCAAAATTATTTACCTATTTTCTTTTAGTTTTGTGGCTCCACAAAAATTTGGTGACCTTGGTGACTTCAGGTTTCTGGTTTGCGCAACTTCGGTTGCACCTCTTCTGCAACGCTAAGATTGTCTACCAGCTCGTTTTCAATAAACCAGTAATTTTTACCGCACAAGCACAAAAGTAAGCAATACAAATACAATAAATTACGGCTAAAAATTTATCCTAACAAACTCATTGAAATTCACGGATTAGCGGAAAAATCGGTCAATGTTACTTTTATGGCCGTAACCGTAGATAAAGCGTATTCCTAAGCCTAACCGTTGCAAAAGCATATTCTTAAGCGTAAGCGTAAACCTAAGCAAAAAATGTGGTCTAGAATGTAAGACTACTCTTTTACAGACCCACCAGAAACCGGGACGGCCCTAAAAGTAACATGGGCCGAAAAATTTATGACGCCGAAGTATTCAACAATATATACCTTAAAGCTACTAGTTATGATCCGCAAAATATACAGGTTGCGTTATACATTAATGTGCTGCGCAGGCTGCCACGCGTCCCAACTCAAGCAGCCCCCATGTTAATTATAAGGGCCTGCCCAAAAAGTGTAAGCGTAAACATAAGACTTATCATAATCCTCAGCTTCCCAGTTCCAAGTTCCTCCACTCCTTGTAGTTAACACGGTTCAGTAAAACTATAAAAGTAAACTGTAAATGTGCTACAAAATGTCGCGCGGCAAGCATCATAGCACATAGACGGGATTGTTCTATACCTAGAAAATTTGCATACACATTTTTATGTTTTTACTACACTTTTGGCGCATTGCACAAAGTTGGACGACTAGCTTACATAATGGCTCGTATTTTAAAACGAGTGTAGCGTCTAATAACATCAGTTAGCAAGAGGTTTTCATACTAACGACCTCCAGTACAACTGTATCTCAAATTGCGCTAAAGTAGGGCAAATGAAATGCGAAAATGTGGAATTTCGATCCACAATGTTAACTCACGTAACAGATGCAAGGCTTATCACCAACTGGTATTTGTACGACACACATTTGAAGATGCGGGCACATATTCCAACCATTAAATGGTATCGTCCAAGCGACACTATATTGAATCCTTAAACTTGTGACGCTATTACAGTACGACTGAATAAAATAAACTTTTACCAAGGAATTTAAGTTGTCGGACAATGTGTCATTGTTAGTTCAGATTCAATATTCTTCAACGCCCAGTTGTGATTCGACAGCTGCAGCGCTTCAGATTCCGCCTAAAATTAATTATCAAATAACGAGCAATTGAAAAACAACTTCAAAATCGTTCTAACTAAAATTCCACCAATTAAAAAATTATTTAAAACCACAACAATATTTCAAGCAAAATTTTCCATCTCATTCATAAAAATGCGTCAAAATTTCCTACACTTTTCCTTGAGCTTCAAATTAATCTTTTTTACCCAAAATCTAACGACTATTGAATTCAGATGCACGAGCGCATACAATTCCTTACGTCGATTTATTCGATTCTCGTGCCGAAACAATGAAAATTTTGCGAGATTTCCAAGTTACTCCCAAGGATTAAAAAGATACCTTAAAAGCTTCTTTTGGATCTTGAGGCATTGACATTGCAGCACCAGACATTTGTTCTTGCATCAAACGCGACTGATCAGCAGCTGAAACAGATAAAACACAAATCAAATCGGTGTCGAAGTATGTATCAAAATATTTCAAAGATATTACAAATAAAATGTTTTGGAGCAATTTACACAAGCCACGTAAAACGTTCGAAATGGGTATAATTTTACCGAACTACGAATATAAATAACCAACTGCCCGAAAGCTTTTCGTATTCAACATTGTTCAAGTCAATTTGTCTGTGAAGAAACAGAGAGCGGACTCTAAATTTAAACAAAATTTGTTGGAAAATATAACGTCCGGTTTTAAACCCAGCGTACACATTTATTGTTTTTCCCAATAATGTAAAAAGACAGTAATCTGAAAAATATTTGTCACCCTTTCGAGTTTTTCATAACCGCCTGAGTAAATCTGACACCCCAATTATGCAAGGTTTACATAACAAATCATACCGTTATCTTCACCAAGAACAAGCGTATAAATACTGCGTAATCCAAAAACGTTAAGAAAATACCAAGATGCCGAGCTGACCCTGCAAAAATCAAAAAATCACTGAACCTAAAACACCATTAAACGCCCAAACCCAAAAATCATAATTAAGCGTTGTACATATTACCAACCGAAAACACTGTAAACATACCTGAATCGAAAAATACCTCCCATGCACGCAGAAGCGCCCCCAGGAGGGCTGTCTCAGTAATACCAACTGATATTTGATCAGGTGGAAAAACTGCATTATTGAATACGCTAGAATTTTAAGAGTCGGACCATAGCAATCCCAACTCGTTTGTTTATGACTGATATCAATTCTTAATCCAATCTTCAAAAATTTAACTGAGTATTGCAAATTTGAACTTTTACAACGAGTTCACTTCCACAACATCAGACAATTATTATAAGCTGCGTCAAAACTTCGACTACATTGTAAATGTAAATAGTCGTTAAGCTGACCTAAGACACATGTGAACATTTTATCATGACATGATGTACGAAAGTCAATGTCGAAGACACATTACTCAAACAGACCTTACTTATAGTTACTGTTAACATACAAAATCACTTACCAACTAGCATCGAGTGATACCAGCTCAACACCGCGTTGCAACATTGGTTTAAATCTAAGAGTCAACGGAAACGGAACTTTAGCTGTAAACATACAATAACACAAATTAAAACCGGTTTCTAACCAGGTTCGCCAAACTGGCGATATGTAAAAGCTGAGTCTTTGTTAGATTTAAAAACCATACAAACCGTCATTGTTCAACGAGTTCACATCTTATACCAGTATTAGTTTACAAACTCAGTTTTTCTTGTAAGATTAAATCATAATTAAGTTAGTTTATCTGCTTCGGACATTGATATCTAAATTGTACGCACAGTACGGAAATATTAAATTCACAGTGTGACAGAATACTAAATAATCCCGAAGTCAGATGTCAATCTTTTATCGAAACCGAAGCTAACGGCTCCCTCACACCCTGTTAATGTTTAGTGACTTAAACATAAGTTTGTCTTCTGATACACAACGCCAAATCTTACAGAAATTGTACACAATACCAAAAACCAACTAACTGGTAACAAATCCCGAAAACGTCCAATTAATCCAGCCTCCAATTACGATCATTGGCAGAACATTGAGAACGTTGCCTTTTAACATTTCGGTCATCATGGATGGATCTGAAAGCAAGACAGTAAAAAGTAAACATCACAATGGTAGTAACCGCAAAATATTTGAACTTAGTTCAGACTGCATGATACTGTGTAGAAAGCAAGCAAACCAAATCCAGTTAAGTTACTCATTTTACGTCAGACAACACACTTTTGCTACAGCTAATATAAAAATAAAAATTAATTTATTAGTTATAACAGTAAACTGCCATACTCATTGCACTCTTTAACACTAGTTACAGTATCTCGCACTTCCAAATATGACTTGCCTTTTTCAACTGAGTGGGGGTACTCCTGCTATGTATGTTTTACACAGTGGAACGCAGATCGTGGTTAAAAACTACTTAAACTAAGACGTGTCATAATATATTAAAATTAGCATTGCTTTAAACGTTGATCCATAACAAAGTCCAAGTACAGTCACGGATGGAATAACATATATAGTGCACAATAATCGCGATTGCGTCCGTGATCGCGATTTCGGAATCGCGCCTAAGTTTTTTAACCAGTTGGGTCTAGCTACACAGTTGCAGTAGCGTCACAAATTCCTGCAAAAATTCAATTCCTGTTCCTGTTCCTGTTCCTGTTTTTGCATTCAAAGATGAAGGAATTGGAATTTTTACGGTTTTGTTGGAAATGATGCCTAATCATTTAAATATTGGAAACGTTGTTTACTTTAAAAAATTGTTATTTCGACATAACAGTTATTCCAATTACTTCAATTTTGTTAATAAACTGTTTCTGTTGGTTTTTCGCAAAACTTGACGATGAAATAGCTGAAAATTCGCATAAGTAATTTTTTGGGAAGTTTTCTAAAAAAGTCCAACTGTAATTCGGTAATAAAAATTATTTCAAATTCCGTTCCCTGTTCCCGTTTCGGTTGCGGCAAAGAAATGCAACTCCTGTTCGTGTTTTTGTTCCGGCAAAATTTAGTTCTTGTTGGAACCATGGTGTTTACAATCAATTGAAACATTTAACGCTAGCAAACGCAGTTGCAGTCACAGGTATTGCGTTTGCGATCGATTGCGCTCAAGAAACGAGCCATCGACCCTGCACAAGCGTTTTGAACGCGATAGCAATCGCACTTAATAATAAACGGGAACAAAACTGCTAAATTCGACTTACCTGCCATAGGATTCTGCATTGTATTCGGCCGTTTCTGAGCTTGTTTGAAGTAGCCACCGTCATCATCGTTGAAGTAATGCTTGCGCATTAAGAAACTCTAAAATATACACAACAAAGTTGTTTATGACGCACAGACCAAACTTAAAAGTATAAAACCAAATTCGGAACAGTAATGAAATTCTGTAAGCTTCTACTAGTAGCGCTCGCGGTTCCACTTACATGCGAAAAAACATCGTCTGTTTCTGACGCCTTACATACATAAGAATCTTTCGTAAACCTGTCTATTAAAATTTCGATGTTACCAAAACATCATAATTATTACAAAATTGCAATACTCAAAACGCAAGGTACCTGTTTCGGTATAAAGCGTCCATTTTCACGTAACAAGCGACTTCGAATCAAAATATGACTAAATAAACAACAAAATAAAATAAACACAAAAAACACATCAAAAAATTGACACACTGAATAAAGTCTGCGCGTTAAGCGTTCTATAATTTTATGCATATCATGTATTTAAGTTTTGTGGTCTTATACCATAAACCACGTTTCAACATATAACAAACAATAGAAGGATTACTAAACAATATTTTATAATTTTTGTAGACTACATGCTAGCTCGAAACTATGCGGCGAAAATTATTTTCCACGCATCCGAACTTTTAATATGCACTAGCATTATAGGTACTACAACAACATCAGTCCAAAAGGAACTAAATTTGGCCGGTACAGAAGCAGGAACAGGAATTGAATTTATTTATAGGAACCGGAACAGGAACTGCAATTAGCAATAATTTTCATTAACCAATCACTGTTCGACTTTTTAGAAAACCTGCCATAAAATGGCTCGAACGAATTTTCAGCTATTTAATCAAGTTTTGCGAAACCTTACCAGAATCAGTTTATTAACAAAATTGAAGTTGGAAAAACACTCAAGTCGAACTAATTTTTTTAAAGACAAAGCTTCCACTATATAAACGATGCCACAATACCGTAAAAATTCCTATTCATACATCTTTGAATGCAGAAACAAGAGCAAGAACAGTAACTGAATTTTTGAAGTAATTCCGGCCGGAATAGGAATTTCGGTTGAACCCTGACTAACATATATTAAAACAGCTACAAAATAAACACAGTTTTACCACCTTTGGTACCAGCAAAAATTGTCAAGAATCTGTATGAAAACTTCAAACCCAAAACGGCAAACTACTAACCTATCTTGGACTTGTTGCATTTCGACTTTCTTTTTCGACGAAATCAACATTGAAACATAATGTCTGACAATGCCGATCAAAAATGTAATTATCACAATTGGCAGAAACACCCAAAATCGAATTGACGGATCCAAGAGTAATTCAGCCATTTTTGAGCCAATCTGGCTGCACAGAAAATACCACAAAACACACGTTAATAATACTTGATCACAACTACTGATTTACATTATCTAAAAATTTAAATTATTATTAATATCTGAAACAAAACGTAACTTTGTGTTAAAATTTGTACAAATTAGCGCGTTAATTATTGCTCAGAACAGCAGGGACACTAAAAGAAACTGTTCATAATTTGAACCATGGTTCAGCACCAGCGATTATGGTGGAAACCCACAGTTTCAAACTTCCATCGTCTGAATTACCGGTTATGTTCAGCGTTAAACAGACAATTATTCCAAAACGTACCCGATTTATAGCAATCAAACTCTCGGCCAACATTCGAATGTAGTAGAGGCACCATACGTGCGATAGCAAATTGCAAAATAAAAATTCAATTTTTAGTTTTGAGAAATAAAAACCAAACTTAGCGAGGTCGATGCTGAAATATTTCACTACCAAATATTCAATTATGGACTGTGTCTGGCTGCATCGCGGGAAACAGCAACAGTTTTCATTTGAAAAACCAATGGCTATCTCAAATAATGGCTCATCTTGACTGTGCGACAAAACACCCCATTTTGTGAGACGCCAAGACTATAAATTGCGACAACACCAAAATTTACGACTGGAATTCCTGGAAGACAGACCGGAACAGAAGAAGTTTGGTTACAACACTGGTCAATACCAATTGACCAATTTACTGCTACTATTAACAAAGTGTCAACCCAAATAATTCTCGTTGTCACCGCGTTCCGCAACTTCTGAAACATAAAAAAGTAAAGCCGCGATACCTAAGTATATTGTAAACTGAAACTCTTCTATTATTTGCATTGCATCATGTGTTTTCAAATAAAGCATTCATAAAAATGACAAATTATTAATATATTCAAACTGTTACGCAAAGTGCAAAATCTAAATTTGCCGTGTCTGTTCAGAAACTAATTTTACCTCAAAAGCTGTTTTAGAGCCAATTTTGAAGCGTAGTCACAACTATAATCTATACATCAAGGTTATAGGTCAAAAACAACTTACCATGTATTAACTAGAAACCGAACAACACTGATTGTTTTTTGTTAGATAAGCATCTTAGGTTGAACATTTATGGCAAAAAAAGTAACGCTTTGTGATAGTGCACGGCAATCGATACACTGTATCCATGTGATGTCAACTGAAAGCCACAGCCCATTACAAACTTTTACAAATATACACTGTTTTTGGCGTTTTCACCTTTTTCTTCCGACCTTCACCGGAACCTGATGGCTAACAAAACCTTACCCAGAAGTTGGAACTTGAACTAGTTGCAACAGTACACTTTTCGGTAGGTTTATGTTCGTTTACTCAAGCCACGTGCTTCGAACTAGTAAGCAACGTGGGTGTATTACGTCTAGTACTAGCATCTGTAACAGATGCAGGGACTCTACCTGATGGGTGCGATCTAAGAGAATCTGACGGGTGCAGTTGTTGATAGGCAACACCGGTGTGATTTCGCACACTTGAGGGCCGCTGCCACCCGGACCAGCAAAGGCAGCAAGTGAATGTGTTCCAGCAGTACCAAATTTTGAAGGAGGTGTTACAGAAGTTACATTCAAAATACCACTAGTTGAAGACTCTGATGGAATAATTGGTTGAAACGATTGACACTAGGCTACTGCATCCTGACAGAATCACTGCGGTTATATGTCATTTCGGCTGATATAACCGACACCGAATCTTTATTTTCAGCCGCCAGTTCAAACAAACGCTCGTGGTAATTTTATAGTTTGCGTGGCCAATTCCGGGCTGGTATATGCGACGAGAGGAGCAACGTCGGTAAGATGCGCACTCGAGAGGTCGTCAAATACCAATCCATCCACTGGTCTTCGTCTTGTCCCCGTGTCACTGTCAAACACGTAAACGTTTGCCTCTGAACAATCAAGCCCGCTTGTTTCAGTGAACCCAATTTTTCAGTCGACGTAACATCTTCTTG
The DNA here is from genome assembly GCA_030248215.1 of Enoplolaimus lenunculus. Taxonomy (NCBI): domain Eukaryota; kingdom Metazoa; phylum Nematoda; class Enoplea; order Enoplida; family Thoracostomopsidae; genus Enoplolaimus; species Enoplolaimus lenunculus. The sequence goes on from JASANG010002306.1 coordinate 45,169, forward strand.
CAAAACACCGCCCGTCGCAATTTCTGGTTCGTTCAAATTATCGTCCAGGTTATCGCCAGTGCAGGTTTCGCATCGCCATCCGAAATTCTGTCCCATGTTAACGGTAGCCTGGAAGCGTCCACCGGACGTATACCTGTTGCACGACAACCAGAAACCGCTAATTCCGCACGAGCAGCTGCTTTCAAGGCAAATGCAAAAACTTTGCCAAAGTTACGTCGATTACTTTTCACACCGCCGTTCTGTCGCGAAAACTTAGTACGACACTTTTTCTCCAGCAGTGTTTAACAGTTTTGTATACTGAAACATCCATGGGTTGCAAGCGTTTGGTGCCGTTAGCGGAAGGCAAATAATTTCAACTTCATTTTGAACGGCCTTTTGTAAGGACTTCCAGATTATTTATATGCGCACCGTGTCCATCTAAAAAAGAACCCGCTGTCATTCAATTGGTCAAAATTTCTCAATTATGATATTAAAATGATAATCTAGCTCCATTAATTTTGAGCGTAACAGAATATCCGGCATTTCTATAACGGAAACAGCTACGGATTTTTACCGGAAAAGGATAATATGCGGTTACATTTTGACGGAAACTCGTATTTCGACGCACCTTTTTCATAAAGTATAAAAGTAATACTGAAGGCAATATCCGTTTATTGCCTTTAAAAGATACTACAGCTCCATACTCTGATACCTTTTTTTACAAAAACCAAACAGTACAAAATCAAAAATTTATTGTAAGAAAACGTTTCACAAACGCTAGCAATACATAAATGAATCAGTTTCAAGTTTTGCAAATAACACGAAATCTACCCGGTTAAAGATAAGATACCAGAACAAGCGGTTTCAGCCCTAACCAACGGTTTTGCACATGCAACTTATACACAAAAACAAGCCACATATGTTACGTTCCCTTCAAACTCGTGTACATGACAGAAAGCTAACCTTTATGTACTAGCAGAACATTTCCTGTTTATTAGTACTGGATTTTTTTTCTCACGACTGCGGTTACAAAGAATCCACCGCTAGTGCAGATCTTGACCGCATCTACGCCAAAATATTCTTAAAAACACTCTATACGGTAATAATAATAATAACTTAGATACACTAAGAAAACAACATGGTCATATACCGCGTAGTAGTTGATTATCAGCACGTTTTCTAATCGTCTGTTCAAGCACAGATAGCACTTCATCAACCTAAGCCAGATTCTGTCTATTTAGGCAGACTTCCCGAACTTGTTTACGATTCAGCTTTGAGCGATTGAATACCCTAAAACAAAATAACCACTGCATAAAATTTTGATCCTTCCACGCCAAAGCTAAACTGATACTAAATATTACTGGTGCATGTTACCTAAGAAACCCACTTTTCTTATATCTCTATCTATTTGATAGCCAACTTAAAAACTTCTTGGTTTTACATACAAGAGCATTGTCATTGATGGAGGGTAGAAGTGTCAACCCAACCTCTTTTGGATTTTTTCTTAGGTTTTTAGATGCGCATCTGTCTAAAACACAAGACCCCCCTGCAAAATTTTTATAACACTTAATCCCGCCTTCCCAAATCCTGGCTACGTCCACGTTTACCTCCGTAATCAGTTTGATTCTTGACCGAATATCAGCCGCATTCGAGGCCGCCTGTTCCAGCGCAGCGTCAAGATGTTCAATTTTACGTGCAATAAACGTTTGCGCTTCAGCGTACGTCAACTCGACAAAAAATCCAAACCCAACTTTAACATAAATATGCGTTGGATTTGGTCTGAAACAGAAAAAAAATCACAGCGTTCACCACTTGGTAAATTTTTTAAAAACAAATAAAGCTTATAATTTACTTATAAGCCCGGTGTTTGATAAAAGTAAACCTATATTATAATTAGTGCTTGCGTCTCTACAAAATGCACAAAAGCAAATTTAATGCCGACATTTACACAAAAAAATTTTCTTTCTCACGTACAACGTCGTATGACGCCGATCGACGCCTTAAAGCATTTTTAGCCATTAGGAAACATGCAGCGTATTATATGACATAATATTATTATATTTCAGGTACACACAACGATATTATGGCATTTATTAGCAAAGCAAACCATTTATGGTACCAAATTCAAATTTCTTTATTAAAAACTACTCATAAAAGCACTAAACCAAAAAATGCCCCGGAAATTCCACGAAAATCCCAGCTGGTTCATCTACTAAGCAATACCTTACATCTTAGCATGCATGTAAAATCCATTTCCCAGATCGACTTGAATTTTCAAATCTTTATTAATGCCGGCTTTCTGAAAATAATAATAATGATAATAATAATTAATGGCCAATGTTACTTTAAGGGGCGTAACAGTAGATTAAACGTATTCCTAAGCCTAAGCCTAAGCTTTGCAAAAACGAATTCCTAAGCCTAAGCAAAAAATGTAATCTAGAATCTAAACATACTCTTTTATAGACCCACCAGAAACCTGGACGCTCCTTAAAGGACCCCATATGTTGAAAACTTTGAAATCGAATGATTCGTTTCATAAATTCCTACATAAGTCAAATCAACTAAAAACAATTTTACGCTCAGACCAAATACATACAAGTCCAATCATAAAAAGATGAAAATGTAAACACTGCTTACCTGAAACTGTTCTATAGTGAAATCAACTGATTATCTTCTCCAATTTCTAGTCCAATGCAATTCATTTGATGATCACCTTCCTGAAAGTTTTCCAAAAATGAAAGTAAATTTTACTCGACCTAAAATCGTCATTACGCTCATTTCTCCAGTGTACAAAAATAAATACAGACATATCTTGAAAGTTATTGTCTAGATTAAACATCAACTTTGTGCCATTGACAAGACCTTTTGTGTTCATAATTATTTAACTGTTTTAAGGAAACAGAACATGGCACAGATCTTAGCGATCAAATAGAAAGCATGCAATACGGCAAGTATGGCGATATCTAAGTCAAATCCTTTTGTTGTTTGCTCTGAAGTGCATGCGCACATAGTCTGGCGTTACAACGCGGTGCCATGCCATATTTCTCCTTCGCATGCCCTATTTACCCGCTTGCCATATTTTTCCTTGGACGTCCCATTTACTTTCCGGGCGCCCGGGTTTTTGGTGGGTCTTTGAGAGTAGGTTTCGATTTTTTGATTAATTTTTTGCTTAGGCTTAGCAACACATTTTTTGCAACGCTTAGGCTTAAAAATACGTTTAATCTAC